>CM070791.1:453989-511115 GCA_036346955.1 Dipus sagitta | reverse complement strand
GGCACTTGCATGCAAATCCTGCTGCACAGGTTATGTTTGCCAGTAACAACAATAAATAAACTAGATACACAAAGTAATGCATGCATCATTTACAGCAGCCAATGGCCCTGGCATGACCATTCTCTCCCTCTCTCTCTCTCTCCCCTATGTATCTCTCAAACACACACAAATAAATAAATAATCAATTACCACTTGGCCAATACCATAATGACCATGCTAGAGAAACTCAAGGCGAATTCTGGAACTTAAAATCTGAGGAGTAACAGCATAGTTCATAGTCTGATCTCAGCATCCCGTAAACACATACCAATGACACAGTGGTAAAGAACATCCTAGCATGTAGCAAAATGGGAGACAGAGGGCCCCTTGATATGAGGCACTTAGAATACTCACTATCACTTTAATGATATTCATGAGAACAGTGAAGACTTGAAATTTAATCGAAAGATGATATATAGGGCTGGAGATATGGCTTAGTGATTAAGGCTCTTGCCTGCAAAGCCAAAAGATCTAGGTTCAATTCCCCGGGAACCACATAAGCCGGATGCTCAAGGTGGCACATGTGTCTGGAGTTCATCTGCAGAGGCTCGATGCCCTAGCATGCCCATTCTCTCTCTATCTCTCTCTCTTCCTGCCTCTTTCCCTATCAAGTACATAAATAAAAATAAAAATAAATGAAAAAAAGATGATATATAATAAGTTCAACTAGACATTATACAAAATAAATGGCCAGTAGAATTCAAAAATATGAAAAATGAAGAACAGTGACTAAGGAGATAAGACAACTGAATGCATTTTAAGACTTTGTGTTTTCCATACATGACATAATATAGAAAATCAGGAGGTCTACTTGAGATTGTATATTAGAGGAGATCAGCAAACATGGCATATTCCACATCACCTACTTTCAAGATCAACATGCATCAAACATGGCTATATCCCCATTTACACTATTCTCTGAACTTGATGTTGTAACAAAGACATGAAAAGCCTAAAGTAATTAGTATCACCCTTCACAGAGTAAGTTAATCACCAAAGTAAAAGATGGTGTTACATAGCGATTAAGTTTTTAGACTGATCATTGTACTATGATTCCATACAGGTATTTCCTGTTTATAGGAAATATACACTACAATTTAGTTGTATGAAGGGTTAAGAAATATCTTATAGGGACATATACTATATATGTGATATATATGTATATATAGCAAATATGAACACACATTTGATATATAGATTTAAGTATTTCACTCTATATAGATATATTTTACATGCATATTTACCTCTAAGTAAGTAGCAAAATGGAAAGATTAGAAAAGTAAAAAGGAAAATTAAGTAGACAGTTTTTGTAAAAGCCACGGTCTAGCATAAATATTTGTGAAATCTGGAAAATGCATGTCTGAGAGTTCTTTGCATTTTTCTATATTTTCATAGTTTTCTTAAACATGATACCTGTCAAAATATGCACATTGGAAAGAGAAGTGGGGAAAACTTAGCAGCCTTCTTTTGACCTGTAATATGTTTTTATATTCCTTGGCTATATTTTGTTTTCTCTTTTGTAAGTTTTCTTAGATTACCTTTTAAATCTTTCTGTAATGAGATATCAATAAAGGCCAGCTTATTTATGTATAATTCAATATTTTAAAAATAATTCTCCTTCCTCATGCTTTGTAGGAAAGCTAATGGTACCCCTAACACTTCTCTGAGATCTAGGAGGTTGTGGAGGGTACAGTTACCTTTCTCATCCCTCAAAACGCCATTCCTCCAGTGTGTCTGGGACCTCATTTTACTTGCAGTGCTTTTCTTGGGACTCTCTTTTCTGCCAGCTCACATACTGAACTTAGCCTGTTTTTCAGATTATTCTGAGAAAAAAAATCATATATATGTAGGGGAAGGTTACACTTATATTCTACCCATCTTCCTTCTAAAAGGTGTAAGATTCCACTATACCTGGTTGGGATGATCTCAGGGCTCATATTTTTCCACTGGTGCCAGATTCTCACCATGTCATTTAATCTTGTTTCTTCTGTAACTTCAGCTCCTTCAAATTAAGTTTCGCCTATATTATTATAGAGAGCCATTAAACAAAATGTTCTCAACTCTATGCTGACATTTGGACCTCCATAAATTTATTAATGTTTTTGCTAAAGAATGTCATCATGATTCTGAAGTCTCTGCTCAGTGCCCACATTTGGATCTCCATAAACTCAACAATTTGTCTGCCAAACAAAAGAGATTGTGATTCTGAGCTCTCACCCTTCCAGATACAATTACTAGACTCTACTCTTTTTATTCCAAATAGTTGCATGTATTACATGTGTTGCATTATTGTTTTAAAAAACAATTTAGTATTAATTGATTGAGAAAATTTGTTATGTATCTGATGGTATTGCTCAAGTCACACCTCAGAGCCATGGAAATGGAAATACCAGAACTCAGATCATAAATATTCTCAGTGGTGTTTAAAGCCAGAAGCAAACTGCATTTGTTTATACTTTGGATCAATAGACCAAGTAATAACTTTACTCCTTCCTGCAATGATGGTATGAACCTTGCAATAATGCAGCTGTTTTGGCACACACATGTAAATAACACCCCACTTGTGCTCTGTAAATTAATCCAGTAAACTGGTTGGTTCACCTAGTTGGACTTTGGTTAAGCACCTGCCTGTGAAGCCTAAGGACCCCGACTTGAGGCTCTATTCCACACATGTAAGCCAGATGCACAAGGTGGTGCATGTAATCTGGAGTTCGTTTGCAGTGGCTGAAGGCCCTGGCGTGCCCATTCTTTCTCCTCTCTCTCTCTCTCTCTCTTTCTCTCTCTCTCTCTTTCTCTGTCTGTTGCTCCCAAATAATAAACAAATAACAACAAACAATAAAAAATATAAAAAGGTATTCATGTGCCCTGTCCCAGGGGACAAGTCAAGGCAAAAGGTTTCCCTTTTCTGAACATTTGCATCTTCAGTCTTATCACTTGGACCAGGTCTTGGGAATGGACAGATAGATCAGCATTTAAGATGCTTGGCCAGCAAAGCCTAATAAGTGAGGTTTGATTCCCTAGTACCCATGTAAAGCCCAATGCACAAAGTGGTACATGCATCTGTAGTTTGCTTGCCTCCTTTCTTGCCTGCCTGCTTTCTTTCTTTCTTGTTTTGTTTCAAGGCAGAGTGTCACTTTAGCTCAAACTGACCTGGAACTTACTATGTACAGCTGTGGAGACCTTTTCTCTTTTATTGTACTTCCCTCCCTCCCCTTTGTGTGTGTAGCCAACTGAAATTCCCAATAGTGATGTGGAACATGGTGGAATTTTTCTTATATTTTTGTTTCCTTTTCAGTGAAACTAGGAGGAAGTGTCACTATGTAATGGTAATGATTGGATATGGAATGTGGCTGGTTTGAGAATAAATAAGTGAAATAATCACTATCGAAATTGAGAGGGAATTAAGGAAATGTAGAATTTCCAGGTTCTTGTAGCTGAAAATATAAAACAAGAGCCTGGCTTGTTGGCTTGTTGTTAGGAGTCACTGAGATGCTATTAGATGACCTGAATGTATTTGTAAAATCAGGGTATTAATATAATACATAAACTACCATTTTTCCACATCCTCGCCAACATTTATTGTCATTTGTTTTCATGATGACAGCTATTCAGACAGGAGTGAGATGGTATCTCATAATTTCTCATTTCCACGAGTGTCAATCAAATCTTTATAACATACATAAGGTAGCAAATGACAATGCAAACAATATTGTAACTTGATTTGTATATCCAAATATACTAATTTATTTTGTATGTGTTTTGAGATATGGTATTGGTCTATCCCAGGATGACCTGGAATTAACTATGTAGTCTCAGGGTGGCCTTGAACTCATGGTGATTCTTCCCCTTTCTGCTTCCCAAATGCTGTGATTAAAGGTGTGCACCACCACACTTAGCTTCATTCTTTATTTTTTTAAACATTTTTAAAAATTCATTTGCAAGCAGAGAGAGATAGAAGATAAAGAATGGGCTTGCTAGAGCTTCTAGCTCCTGCAAAATGATGCCAAACACATGCACCACCTTGTGCTTCCAGCTTTAAGTGGGTACTGGGGAACCAAACCTGTGTCCTTTGGCTTTCAAGACAAGAGATTTAACCAGTAAACCAGCTCAGCAGCCACTGGCTTAATTTCTATTTTATCTGCTAATTCATAATTAAAATATAGATGTAATATGGATTACATAATATCCAGGGAGCAAAGATTACATTGTTTGCAAGAACTATTACTTGTTAAAACTTTGAGAGTGGGTCTAAGAGGCCCATATAACAAGATGTCATGTCTCTCTTAAATGCCAGGATCCAGGGAAATGTAAAGAATGTGCTGGATGGTAATGAAGAAGTCACAATAAATTACTATGTGCCTGCACTTGCAAGTACACACCTGAAAGGGTGTAAGGGTTACGGTGGGGATTTACACAGGGTTAAAGTTATAGTTACGGTTGGGTTAGGAATGGGCTTGGATTACAGGGTAGGGTTAGGGGTTAGGGTTAGGGTTGGGGGTTGGAGGTTAAGGGTTAGTGTTTAGGGTTTAGGGTTTAGGGTTTGGGTTAGGGTTAGGGGTTAATGGTTAGGGTTAAGGTTAGGGTTAGGGTTAGGGTCGTTAGGGTTAGGGTTGTTAGGGTTAGGGTTGTTAAGGTTGTTAGGGTTACCTTTAGGGTTGTTAATATTAGGGTTATGGTGAGGGTTGGGGTTGGGGTTCGGGTTAGGGTTTAGGGTTTGCTTTAGGGTTTAGGGTTTAGGGTTTAGGGTTAGGGTTAGAGTTAGGGTTTAGGGTTTAGGGTTAGGGTTGGGGTTAGGGGTTAGGGTTAGGGTTGGGGTTAGGGGTGAGGGTTGTGAGGGTGAGGGTGAGGGTCTTGGGTAGGGGTAGGTTAGGGGTTAGGGTTAGGGGTTAGGGTTAGGGTTAGGGTCAGCGTCAGGGTCAGTTTTTATGGTTTAGGGGTTAGGGTTTAGGGGTTAGGGTTTAGGGTTTCGGGTTTAGGGTTTTGGGTTAGGGGCAAGGGGTTTGGGGTTTGGGGTTTACGGTTAGGGTTAGGGTTAGGGTCAAATAGGGTTAGGGTTAGGGTTAAGTGAAGGTGAGGGTTAGCGGTTAAGGGTTAGGGTTCGGTGTTAGGGTTTAGGGTTAGGGTTTAGGGTCAGGGTTAGGGTTAGGGTTAGGTGACGGTGAGGGTGGGGGTGAGGGTAGGGCTTAGGGGTTAGGGGTAGGGTTTAGGGTTTAGGGTTTGGGGTTTGGGGTTTGGACTTGGGGTTAGGCTTAGGGTTAGGGGTAGGGTTAGGGGTAGGGGTTAGGGGTAGGGGTTAGGGTTAGGGTTAGGGTTATTTTGTTAGGGTTAGTGTTAGGGTTTTTAGGGTTAGGGTTAGGGTTGTTAGGGTTAGGGTAAATGTAGGGGTTAGGGTTAGGGTTAGGGTTGTTAGGGTTAGAGTTAAGGTTAGGGTTAGCTAAGAAAGGAAAACCATGTGTTCTTTTTCAAGGAAAGCTATGTCTTACCACACTGGAACACCATGTAGTTTTCTTACTGTGACAACACTAGTTGAAGAAAAACTACGTGGAACTTTATTGATTTGTACATTGCAGAAGACTGCTTAGAATAAGAGATCAGATCTCTTTTAATTTACTAAGTTCCACAACAATGATATGCAAATAGCATGTAATCTGCAACTAGAAATGTGCTTTTGACTGCACAGATTTTTCTCTCAAACTAACAGAGCAAAAACTCAGGGCATTGTGTAGTTTGGTGAACGTGTTGAACAGTTTAGATGATATGAGTCCGTTCAATTCAAATAACAAATCATTTTCTGAGGAGTTTGAGTCCAATTCCCTGCATCCTTTTCCAAACAATTGTAATTCCTCCGTGTTACAAAATGCAATCTACCCATGTGTAGAGAAATCTGTGTTTGAGCCTATGAGAAAGAAAACATGTAATTATTATGACAATTCTTAGTTGCTTCAAATCTGTTTAAACTTACTGCTGTGTACATTCTAACACGTCTTCTTGGCTTCTCAGGTGAGTGCTCCTGTATTTCACTAATTTGGCTAAAATCATTTTGGTAAAATATCACATTACATGAGAAGAAGCTTGTGCCTTTGTTTTTTGAGATCCTCTGCTCAAACAGCAAGAATGAAAGTGCAGTGCCCTCTACTGTTTAAATCGTTTGAATTAATCTCATTGACTCGATGGGATTCAGTTCATTTCATAGCTACAAGCTATGTTGCTTGGGGTTTCAGGCCAATATCACCGACTCTGTTCAAATAATTGGAGTGTCCCTACGAAGCTAAGAAAGGTAAACAATGCATTCTTCTTCACGTAAAGGTATGTTTTGCCACACTGAATGTCCAAGTTCTTGTCTTGGTATACAATACTATTTAGAGAAAAACTACGTGCAACTTTGCTGATTTGTGCATTCCAGAAGACTGGTTAGATTCAGAGATCAGTTCCCTTTTAATTTACTAGGTTGCACAACAATGATATGGAAACATCATGTAACCTGCAACTAGAAAGTTGCTTTTGAATGCAGAGATTCATTTCTCAAACTAACATGGTGGAAACACCAGGTGTTGCATAGTTTGAAGATGGTGCTGAACAGTTTAGATGATGTGAGTCCGTTCACTTCAAAGCACAAGACATTTTCTGAGGTGTTTGTCCCCAATTTTTGCATCATTTTCCAAACAATTGCAGTTACACGATGATAGGAAAGGAAATCTCCCCATGTGCAGAGAAATCTGTCTTTGGGCCTATGAGAAAAAAAAACTTGTTATTATTATGACAATTCTTAGTTGCTTTGAAACTGTGGAACTTTGTTGCTGTGTGCATTCTAACACGTCTTCTTGGCCTCTCAAGTGAGTTCTCTTGTATTTAACTAATTTACCAAATATCATTTTGGTAAAATATCACATTGCATCAGAGGCAGCTTGTGCATTTGTTTCTTGAGATGCTCTGCTCAAAGAGCAAGAAGGAAAATGCAGTGCCCTCCACTGTTTAAATCATTTGAATTATCTTGTTGAGTCAATGGGCCTCAGTTCATTTCATAGCTACAAGTTATGTTACTTGGCATTTCAAGGCAACATCAGCAACTCTGTTCAAATAATTGTAGTGACTTTGCAAAGCTAAGAAAGGAAAACAATGCATTCTTTCTCAGGGAAATCTATGTCTTAATTGGAGAAAAAAAGTATGTGTAACTTTACTGTTTTGTACCTTCTAGAAGACTGTTTAGAATCTAAGATGCGTTCTCTTTTAATTCACTGTGTCCCAGAACAATCATTTCCAAATATCATGTAACCTGCAGCTAGAAATGTGCTTTTGACTGCAGAGATCCTTTTCTCAAAATAACAGTGCAAAAACGCAGGGTGTTGTGTAGTTTGCAGACCGTGATGAACAATTTAGATGATGTGAGTGTGTTCACATCAAAGCACAAGTCGTTTTCTGAGGAGTTTCTCCCCAATTCTCGGCATCATTTTCCAAATAATTGGAGTTATCAGATACTCAGATATCATGTAACCTAGAACTAGAATTGCACTTTTGACTGCAGAGATTCTTTCTCAATTGTAAGCACAAGCCATTTTACGAGGAGTTCATTCACAATTCTCTGTATCATTCTGCAAACAACTGTAGTTACTCGGTGATATGAAAGGTAATCACCCAATGTGCAGAGAAGTCTGTCTTAGAGCCTACGACAACCAAACATGTTATTATTTTGACAATTCTTAGTTCCTTGGAAACTGTAGAACTTCATTGCAGTGTACATTCTAACACATCTTCTTGGCTTCTCAGGTGATTTCTCTTATTTCACTAATTTGCCTAACATCATTTTGGTAAAATATCACATTACATAAGAAGAGGCTTGTGCATTTGTTCCTTCAGATGCTCTGATCAAAAACAAGAAGAAAAATGCAGTACCCTCTATTGCTTAAATCATTTGAATTATCTCATTGAGTCAATGTGATTCAGTTCATTTCATAGCTAGAAGCTATGCTGCTTTGTATTTCAGGCCAAAGTCAGCAGCTCTCTTCAAATAATTGTGGTGACCCTACGAAGCTAAGAAAGGAAAACAATGCATTCTTTCTGAGGCAAATCTATGTCTTACCACACTCTACTGCCAAGTCCTTGTCTCACTACGCAAAGACCAATTGGAGAAAATGTACGTGGAACTTTACTGTATTCTACATTCCAGAAGAAAACTTAAATTCTGGTATCAGTTCTCTTTTAATTTACTAAGTACCACAACAATGAGAGGCCAATGTCATGTAACTAGGAACTAAAAATGCGCTTTTGACAGCAGAGGTTCTTTCCTCAAACAGTGCGAAAATGCAGGGTGTTGTGTAATTTGCCGATCGCGTTGAACACTTTAGATGTTATGAGCCTGTTCTCTTCAGAGCACAAACCGTTTTCTCTGGAGTTTGTCAGCAATTATCTGCATCCTTTTCCAAACAATTGTAGCTATTCGATGATATAAAAGGAAATCTCCCTATGTGAAGAGAAATCTGTCTTTGAGCCTACGATAAACAAAACATGTTATTATTCTGACAATTCTTAGTTCCTTCGAAACTGTGGAATGATATTGCTGCGTACATTCTAACACATCCTCTTGGCTTCTCACCTGAGTTCTCTTGTATTTCACTAATTTCCGTAACATCATTTTGGTAAAATATCACATTACAGGAAAAGAAGCTTCTGCATCTGTTTCTTGAGATGATCTGCTCAAAAAGCAAGAAGGAAAATGCAGTGCCCTCTATGGTTTAAATCATTTGAATTATCTCATTGAGTCGATGGGATTCAGTTCACTTTATAGCTGTAAGCTATGTTGCTTGGCAGTTCATGCCAACATGAGCAACTCTGTTCAAATAATTGTAGTGACTCTATGAAGCTAAGAAAGCAAAACAATGCATTCTTCTTCAGGGAAAGCTATGTCTTACCACACTGGGCTGCCATGTCCTTGTCTCAGGATGACAATACTAATTGCAGAAAAAGTACGTCGAACTTTACTGTTTTGTGCATTCTAGAATATCTCTTAGATTCTGAGATGAGTTCTCTCTTACTTTACTAGGTTCCTCAACAATGATATGCAACTATTATATAACCTGCAACTATAAATGAGGTTTTCTTTTTTTCTTTTGTTTCTTCGCATTTCATGCCTACTTTAGCAACTCTGTTGAAATAATGTAGTGACTCTAGGAAGCTAAGAATGGAATAGAATGCGCTTTTCTTCAAGGAAAGCTATGTCTTACCACACTCAATCCCCAGGTCTTTGTCTTACACTGACAATACTAGTTGGCAAAAAGCAACGTGGAACTTTATTGATTTGTACATTCCAGAAGACCGCTTAGATTCAGAGATCAGTTCTCTTTTAATTTACTAGGTTCCACAACAATGATATGCAAATATCATGTAACCTGCAACTAGAAATGTGCATTTGACTGCAGAGATTCTTTCTCACACTAACAGAGTGAGAATGAAGGGTGTTGTGTAGTTTGCAGACCGTGTTGAAAAGTACTGATGATGTCAGTGCGTTCAGCACAAGCTGTTTTCTCAGGAGCTTGACACCAATTCTCTGCATGCTTTTCCAAACAATTGTAGTTACTCGACAATATGAAAGGCAATCTCCCCATGTGCAGAGAAATCTGTGTTTGAGCCTACGACAATAAAAAACAAGTTATTATTATGACTATTCTTAGTTACTGCAAAACTGTGGAACTTTATTGCTGTGTATATTCTAACACATCTTCTTTGCTTCTCAGGTGAGGTCTCTTGTACTTCACTAATTTGCCTAACATCATATTGGTAAAATATCATATTACATGAGAAGAAGCTTGGACATTTGTTTCTTGAGATGCTCTTCTCAAACAAGAAGAAAGAAAATGCAATGCCCTCTACTGTTTAAATCATTTGAATTATGTCATTGTGTCAATGGGGATTCAGTTCATTTCATAGCTAAAAGCTATGTCGCTTGGCGTTTCATGCCAACGTCAGCAACTCTGTTGAAATAATGCAGTGACTCTAGGAAGCTAAGAAAGGAAAACAATGTGTTCTCCTTCAAGGAAAGCTATGTGTTACCACACTCATCTCCCAAGTCCATTTCTTACTATGACAATACTATATGAAAAAAAAAAAAACTATGTGGAACTTTACTGATTTGTACATTCCAGAAGACTGTTAGATTCAGAGATTGGTTCTCTTTTAATTTACTAACTTCCACTACAATGATAGGCAAATATCATGTAACCTGGAACTAGAAATATGATTTTGACTACAGAGATTCTTTTCTCAAACAAACAGAGCTAAAACACAGGGCGTTGAGTAGTCTCAGACCACCGTGAACAGTTCAGATGATGTGAGTGCATTCACTTCAAAGCACCAATCTTTTTTGGAGGACTTTGTCACCAATTCTCTATATCCTTTTCCAAACAATTGTAGTTACTCGGTAATAGGAAAGGAAATCTCCCCATGTGCACAGAAATCTGTCTTTGAGCCTATGACAAAGAAAACATGTTATTATTATGACAATTCTAGTTGCTTCAAACTGTTTAACCTTATTCCTGTGTACATTCTAACACATCTTCATGTCTTCTCTGGTGAGTTCTCTTCTATTTCACTAATTTGCCTAACATCATTTTGGTAAAATATCACATTACATGAGAAGAAGCTTGTGCATTTCTTTCTTGAGATTCTCTGCTCAAACAGCAGGAAGTTAAATGCAGTGCCCTCTACTGTTCAAATCATTTGAATTATCTCATTGAGTCAATGGGATTCAGTTCATTTCATAGCTACAAACTATGTTGGTTGGTGTTTCAGGTCAACATCAGCAAATCTGTTCAAATAATTGTAGTGACCCTACGAAGCTAAGAAAGGAAAACAATGCGTTCTTTCTTACAGAAATCTATATCTTACCACAATCCACCACCAAGTCCTTGTCTGACGATGAGAATACTAGTTGGAGAAAAAGTACATGAAACTTGACTGTGTTGCATATTCTAGAAGATCGCTTAGCTTCTGAGATGAGTTCTCAATTAATTCACTAGGTTCCACAACAGTAATATGCAAATATCATGTAACCTGGAACTAGAAATGTGCTTTTGTGCAGAGATTCTTTTCTTAAACTAACAGTGCAAATATGCAATACGTTGTGTAGTTTGCAGACTGTGTTGAACAGTTTAGATGATGTGAGTGCGTTCAGTTCGAAGCACAAGCCATTTCCTGAGGAATTTGTCGCCAATTCTCTGCATCCTTTTCCAAACAATTGCACTTACTCGACGATATGAAAGGAAATCTCTCCATGTGCAGAGAAATCTGTCTTTGAGCCTATGACAAACAGATCATGTTATTATTATGACAATTCTTAGTTGCTACAAAACCATTTAAACTTACTGCTGCGAACATCTAACATGCCTTCTTAGCTTAACAGGTGAGTTCTCTTGTATTTCAATAATTTGCCTAACATCTTTTTGGTAAAATATCATGTTACCTGAGAAGAAGGTTCTGCATTTGTTTCTTGAGATTCTCTGCTCAAACATCCAGAAGGAAAATGCAGTACCCTCTACTGTTTAAATTGATGGAATTATCTCATTGACACAATGGGATTCATTACATTTCATAGCTATGTTGCTTGGCATTTCAGGCCAATGTCAGCAACTCTTCTCAATTAATTGTAGTGACTCAAGGAAGCTAAGAAAGGAAAACAATGTGTTCTTCTTCAAGGAAAGTTATGTCTTACCTCACTTCACCACCAAGTCCTTGTCTTACTATGACAATACTAGTTGGGGAAAAACTATGTGGAACTTTGCTGATTTGTAAATTCCAGAAGATGGCTTGGAATCAGAGAGCAGTTCTCTTATAATGCACTAGGTTCCACAACAATCATATGCAAATATCATGTAACCTGGAACTAAAAATATGCTTTTGGCTGCAGAGATTCTTTTCTCAAAACAAACCGAGCGATAATGTAGGGCGTTGTGTAGTTTGCACACAGTGTTGAACAGTGCAGATGATGTGAGTCCATTTACTTCAAATCAGAAGCCATTTTCTGAGGACTTTGTTGCCAATTCTGTACATGCTTTTCCAAACAAATGTAGTTACTAGATGATAAGAAAGGAAATCTCCCCATGTGCAGAGAAATCTGCCTTTGAGCCTATACAAACAAAACGTGTTATTATTATGACAATTCTTAGTTGCTTCGAAACTGTGGAATCTTTTTTGCATACATTCTAACACGTCTCCTTGGCTTCTCAGGTGAGTTCTCTTGTGTTTCACTAATTTGCCTAACATCATTTTGGTAAAATATCACATTAAATGAGAAGAAGCTTGTGCATTTGTTTCTTGAGATGCTCTGCTCAAACAGCAAGAAGGAAAATGCAGTAGGGGTACAGCTTAAATCCTTTGAATTATCTTATTGTGTCGATGCAATTCAGTTCATTTCATAGCTTTGTAGCTATGTTGCTTGGCATTTCAGGACAACCTCAGCAACTCTGTTGAAATAATGCAGTGACTCTGGGAAGCTAAGAAAGGATAAGAATGCGTTCTGCTTCAAGGAAAGCTATGTCTTACCACACTGGACTGACAAGTCCATGCCTTACTACGACAATACTAGTTGGAGAATAATGAGGAGGAATGTCACTGACTTGCAAATTCCAGAACACCGCTTAGATTCAGAGATCAGTTCTCTTTTAATTTGCTAAGTACCACAAGAATGATATGCAAATAGCACATAACCTGCAACTAGAAATGTGCTTTTGAGTGCAGATACTCTTTTCTCAAACTAACAGAGTGAAAATGCAGGGTGTTGTGCAGTTTGCAGACCACGATGAACAGTTCAGATGATGTGAGTCCCGTCAATTTAAGCACAAGCTGTTTTCTGAGGAGTTTGTCGCCAATTCTCTGCATAGTTTTCCAAAAAAATTTAGTTACTCCATAGTATGGAAGGAAATCTCCCCATGTGCAGAGAAATCTGTCTTTGTGCCTCTAACAAACAGAACATGTTATTATTATGAGAGTTCTTAGTTGCTGCAAAACTGTGGGAGTTTCTTGATGTGTACATTCTCTCACGTCTTCTTGGCTTCTGAGGTGAGTTCTCTTTTATTTCACTAATTTGCCTAACATCATTTTGGTAAATTATCACATTATATGAGAAGAAGCTTGTGCATTTGTTTGTTGAGATGCTCTGCTCAAACCGCCAGAAGGAAAATGCAGTGCCCTCTACTGTTTAAATCATTTGAAATGTCTCACTGTGTCAATGGAATTCAGTTCATTTCATAGCTACAAGCTATGCTCTTTCCTGATTCATGCCATCATGAGCAACTGTGTTCAAATAACTGTAGTGACTCTAAGAAGCTAAGAAAGAAAAACAATGCGTTCTTTCTCTGGGAAATCTATGTATTACCACACTCGACCACCAAGTTTTTGTCTCACTATGACAATACAATTTGGATAAAGAGTACATGTAACTTTACTGTTTTGTACATTACAGAGGACGGTATTGATTCTGGGATGAGTTCTGTTTCAATTTATTAAGTACCACAACAATGATATGCAAATATCATGTAACCTGGAACAAGAAATATGCTGCTGATTGCACAGATTCTTTTCTGAATCTAAGAGAGCAAAAACGCAGCTCGTTGTGTAGTTTGCACACCGTGTTGAACATTTTAGATGATGTATGTGTGCACTTTCAAGCATGAAACATTTTCTGAGCAGTGTGTAGCCAATTCCCTGCATCATTTTACAAACAGTTGTAGTTACTGGATGATAAGAAAAGAAATCTCCCCATGTGCAGAGAAATCTGTATTTGAGCCTATGACAAACAAAACATGTTATTAGTATGAGAATGCTTAGTTGCTTCCAAACTGTTTAACCTTATTATTATTACATTATTTCAATTTTCTCCTTGAGTTAATGGAATTCAGTTCGTTTCTAGCTATAAGCTATGTTCTTTGCCATTTCACCCCATCATCAGCAACTCTCTTCAAATAATTGTAGTGACTCTAGGAAGCTAAGAAAGGAAAGCAATGCGTTCTGTCTCCAGGAAATCTATGACTTACCACACACCACCACCACCAAGAACTTGTCTCACTACAATACTATTTGGAGAAAGACTACGTGGAACTTAACTGTTTTGTACATTACAGAGGACTGCTTAGATTCTGAGATGAGTTCTGTTTTAATTTACTAAGGATTGCAACAATGATATGCAAATATCATGTGACCTGGAACAAGTAGTATGCTTTTGACTGCACAGATACTTTTGTCAAACTAAGAGAGCGAAAATGCAGAGTGTTGTGTAGTTTGCAGACAGCATTGAACAGTTTAGATGATGTGAGTCCGTTGACTTCAAAGCACAAGCCATTTTCTAACGAGTTTGTAGCCAATCCAGTGCATCATTTTAGAAACAATTGTAGTTACTCCATGATATGAAAGGAAATCTGCCCATGTGCAGAGAAATCTGTCTTTCTGCATATGACAAACAGAACATGTTATTATCATCCGAATGTTTAGTTGCTTCGAAACTGTTTAACCTTATTGCTGCGTCCATTCTAACATGTCTTTTTGGCTTCTCACCTGAGTTCTCTTGTATTTCCCTAATTTGCCTAACATCATTTTGGTGATATAGCACAACATGAGGAGAAGCTTGTGGAATTGTTTCTTGAGATGCTCTACTCAAAGGGCATTAAGGAAAATGCAGTGCCCTCTACTGTTTAAATAGTTAGAATTATCTAGTTGAGTCAATGGGATTCAGTTTGTTTCATGGCTACAATCTATGTTCTTTGGCATTTCACGCCATTGTCAGCCACTCTGCTCAAATAATTGTAGTGACTCTATGAACCTAAAAAGGAAAACAATGCTTTCTTTCTCAGGGAAATCTATGTGTGACCACACTCCACCGCCAA
The DNA here is from genome assembly GCA_036346955.1 of Dipus sagitta. NCBI lineage: Eukaryota > Metazoa > Chordata > Mammalia > Rodentia > Dipodidae > Dipus > Dipus sagitta. Next base: position 496,209 of record CM070791.1, on the reverse strand, counting down.
GTCCTTGTCTCACTATGACAATATATTAGGAGAAAGAAAAGCTGGAAGTTTACTGTTTCCTACATTACAGAGGACTGCTTAGATTCTGAGATGAGTGCTGTTTTAATTTACTAAGTACCAAAACAATGACAGGCAAATATCTTGTAACCTGGAAGGAGAAATATGCTTTTGACTGCACAGATTCTTTTCTGAAAATAAGAGAGCGAAAACACAAGGCGTAGTGTAGTTTACACAACACATTGAACTTTTTAGATGATGTGAGTCTTTTCACATCAAAGCACAAGCCGTTTCTCAGGACCTTGCCACCAATTCTCTGCATCCTTTTCCAAACAATTATAATTACTCTATGATATGAAACGAAATTGCCCCATGTGCAGCGAAATGTGTCTTTCAGCCTATGACAAACAAAACATGTTATTAGTATGAGAATGCTTAGTTGCTTCCAAACTGTTTAACCTTATTGGTGCGTACCTTCTAACACGTCTTCGTGGCTTCTCACCTGAGTTCTCTTGCATTTCACTAATGTGCCAAACATCATTTTGGTAAAATATCACATTACATGAGAAGAAGGTTGTGCATTTGTTTCTTGGGATGCTCTGCTCAAACAGCAAGAAGGGAAATGCAGTGCCCTTCATGGTTTAAATCATTTGAATTATCTCTTTGAGTCAATGGAATTCAGTTCATTTCACAGCTGCAGGCTATGTAGCTTGGCGTTTCATGCCTACATCAGCAACTCTGTTAAAATAATTGTAGTGACTCTACAAAGAGCAGAAAGTAAAACAATGCTTTCTTTCTCAGGGAATTCTCTGTCTTTGTACACTCCACTGTCAAGTCCTTGTCTCACTATGGCAACACTAATTGGAGAAAAATTACTTGTAACTTTAGTGTTTGGTACATTCTTGAAGATCTCTTAGATTCTGAGATGAGTTCTCTCTTAATTTACTAGGTTCCACAACAATGATATGGAAATTTCATTTAACCTGCAACTAGAAATGTGCTTTTGACTGCAGAGATTCTTTTCTCCAACAAAGAGAGTGAAAATGCAGGGCATTGCATAGGTCGCAGACCGCGTTGAAGAGTTTTGATGATATGAGTCCGTTCACTTCAAAGCCTTTTCTCAGTTGTTTACCGACAATTCTCTACCTCCTTTTCCAAACAACTAGAGTCACTCGAACGTATAACATGAAATATCGCCATCTGCAGAGGCATCTGTCTTTGAGCTTACAAGAAAAAAACATGTTATTATTATGAGAATGCTTAGTTGCTTCGAAACTGTTGAACCTTATTGCTATATACATTCCAACACATCTTCTTGGCTTCTCAACTGAGTTCTGTTGTATTTCCTTAATTACCCTAACATCGTTTTGGTAAAATATCATAGTACATGAGAAGAAGCTTGTGCATTTGTTTCTTGAGATGCTCTGCTCAAACAGCCAGAAGGAAAATGCAGTGCCCTCTACTGTTTAAATTATTTGAATTATCTCATTGAGTCAATGGGATTCAGTGAATTTCATAGCTACAAGCTATGTTCTTTGAAATTTCATGCCATCGTGAGCAACTCTGTTCAAATAATTGTAGTGAATCTATGAAGGTAAGAAAGGAAAACAATGTGTTCTTTCTCAGGGAAGTCTATGTCTTAGCACACTCGACTGCCAATTCTCTCCATCTTTTTCCAAACAATTGTAGATACTCGATGATATGAAAGGAAATCTCCCCATCTGCTTTCTTTCTCCTGGAAATGTGTCTTAGTACACTCGACCGCCAAGTCCTTTTCTCACTATGGCAATACTAATTGGACAAATAGGACGTGGTACTTTACTGTTTGGTACATTCTAGAAGATCTCTTAGATTCTGAGATGAGTTCTCTCTTAATTGACTGTATTCCACAACAATGATATGCAAATTTCATGTAACCTGCAACTAGAAATCTGCTTTTGACTGCAGAGATACTTTTCACAAACTAAGAGAGTGAAGGTGCAGGGTGTTGTGTAGATTGCAGACAGTGTTGAACTGTTCAGATGATGTGAGTCCGTTCATGTGAAAGCACAAGCCGTTTTCTTAGGAGTTTGCCTCCAATTCTCTGCATTGTTTTCCAAACAATTGTAGTTACTTTTTGATATGAAAGGAAATCTCACCATCTGCAGAGGAATAGGTCTTTGAGTCTATGACATACATAATATGTTATTATTATGAGAATGCTTAGTTGCTTTGAAACTGTTTAACCTTATTGCTGCGTATATTCTAACACATCTTCATGCCTTCTCACCTGAGTTCTCTTGCATTTCACTAATTTGCCTAACATCATTTTGTTAAAATATCACATTCCATGAGAGAAGCTTGTGCTTTTGTTTCTCGAGATGTTCTGCTGAAACAGCCAGAAGGAAAGTGCACTGCCCTCTACTGTTTCAATAGTTGGAATTATCTCATAGAGTCAATTGGATTCAGTCCATTTCATAGCTACAAGCTATGTCCTTTGTCATTGCACACCATTGTAGCAACTCTGCTCAAATAATGCCAGTGATTCTCCAAAGCTGAGAAAGGAAACAACGTGTTCTTCCTCAGGGAAATCTGTGTCTTACCCCACTGGACCACCAAGTCCTTGCCTGACTATGATAATAGTATTTGGAGAAAGAGTGCGTGGAACTTTACTGTTTTGGACATTACACTGGACCTCTTAGATTCTGAGGTGAGTTCTGTTTCAATTTACTATGTATCACAACAATGATATGCAAATATCATGTAACCTGGAACAAGAAATATGCTTTTGCCTGCACAGATTCTTTTCTCAAACTAAGAGTGAGAAAACGCAGTGCGTTGTGTTGTTTCAGACTGCATTGAACAGTATAGATGATGTGAGTCCGTTCACTTCAAAGCACAAGCCGTTTTCATAGGAGTTTGCCGACAATTGTCTGCATCCTTTTCCAAACAATTGTAGTTACTGGATGATACGAAAGGAAATCTCACCAACTGCAGAGGAATCTGTCTTTCAGACTATGAAAAACAAAACATGTCATTATTATGAGAATGCTTAGCTGCTTCCAAACAGTTTAAACTTATAGCTGCATACATTCTCATAGGTCTTCTTGACTTCTCACCTGAATTCTCTTGTATTTCCCTTTTTTGCCTATCATCATTTGTGTAAAATATCACATTACATGAGAAGAAGCTTGTGCAATATTTCTTGAGATGCTCTGCTCAAACAGCCAGAAGGAAAATGCAGTAGCCTCCACTGTTTAAATAGTTTGAATTATCTCATTTAATCAATGGGATTCAGATCATTTCACAGCTGCAAGCTATGTAGCTTGGCGTTTCAGGCCTACATCAGCCACTCTGTTCACATAATTGTACTGACTCTAGGAATCTCAGAAAGGAATACAATGCTTCCTTTCACAGGGAAATCTATGTCTTAGGACACTCGACCACCAAGTCCTACTCTCACTAGGGCAATGCTAACTGGAGAAAAAGTACGTTCGACTTTACTGTTTGGTAACTTCTATTAGATCGCTGAGGTTCTGAGATGAGTTCTCTCTTATTTTACTAGGTTCCACAACAATGATATGCAAATTTTGTGGAACCTGCAACCAGAAATGTGCTTTTGACTGCAGAGATTCTTTCTCAAACTAAGGGAGAGAAAATGTAGGGTGTTGTGTATTTTGCACACCACATTGAACAGTTTAGATGACGTGAGTCATTCACTTCAAAGCACAAGCCCTTTTCTTAGGAGTTTCCCGCCAATTCTCTGCATCCTTTTCCAAACAATTGTAGCTACTCCACGATATGAAAGGAAATCTCACCATCTGCACAGGAATCTGTGTTTGAGCCCATGACAAACAAAACATGTTATTATTATGAGAATGCTTAATTGCTTTGAAAGGGTTTAACCTTATTGCTGCATCCATTCTAAAACGTCTTCTTGGCTTCTCACCTGAGTTATCTTGTATTTCCCTATTTTGCCTAAGATCATTTTGGTAAAATATCACTTTACAGGAGAAGAATCTTGTGAATATGTTTCTTGAGATGCTCTGCTCAAACAGCCAAAAGGAAAATGCAGTGCCCTATGCTGCTTAAATCATTTGAATTATCTCATTGAGTCAATTGGATTTAGTTCATTACATACCTACAAGCTATGTTCTTTGGCTCTTCACACCATCGTAGAAATTCTGTTCAAACAATTGTCATGACTCTAGGAAGCTAAGAAAGGAAACAATGCGTTCTTACTCAGGTAAATCTGTTTCTAACCATACTAGACCGCCAAGTCCTAGCCTGATTATGACAATACTAACTGGAGAAAAAGTACATGGAACTTTAATGTTTTGTACATACAGAGCACCGCTTACATTCTGAGATGAGTTTTGTTTTAATTTACTAAGTACCACAAAAATGATATGCAAATATCATGTAACCTGGAACAAGACATATGGTTTTGACAGCACAGATTCTTTCCTCAAACTAAGAGAGTGACGACGCAGGGCGTTGTGTAGGTTGAAGATTGCCTTGAACATTTTACATGATGTGAGTGTGTTCACTTCAAAGCACGAATCATTTTCTGAGGAGTTTGTTGCCAATTCTGTGCATTCTTTTACAAACAATTGTAGTTGCTCGATGATATGGAAGGAAATCTCCCCATGTGCAGAGAAATCTGACTTTCAGCCTGTGAGAAACAAAACATGTTATTACTATGGGAATGCTTAGTGGCTTCAAAACTCTGTAAACTTCTTCCTGTGTAGATATTAACCCGTCTTCTTGGCTTCTAACCTGAGTTCTCTTGCATTTCACTAATTTCCTAACATCATTTCTGTAAAATATCACATTACCTGAGAGAAGCTTTTGCATTTGTGTAGTTCGCACACCGTGTTGAACAGTATAGTGGATGGGAGACCTTTCTCTTCAAAACACAATCTGTTTTCTCAGGAGTTTGCCGTCATTCTCTGCATCCTTTTCCAAACAATTGTAGTTACTCAATGATACAAAAGGAAATCTTCCCATCTGCAGAGGCATCTGTCTTTGAGCCTATGACAAACAAAACATGTCATTATTATCAGAATGCTTAGTTGCTTCCAAACAGCTTAAATTTATTGCTGCGTAGACACTAACACATCTTCTTGGCTTTACACCTGTGTTCTCTTGTATTTCCCTAATTAGCGTAATATCATTTTGGTAAATTATCACATTACATGAGAAGAAGCTTGTGCATATGTTTCTTGAGATGCTCTGCTCAAACCGCCACAAGGAAAATGCAGTGCCCTCTACTGTTTAAATCGTTTGAATTGTCTCATTGTGTCAATGGAATTCAGTTCATTTCATAGCTACAAGCTATGCTTTTTCCCGTTTCACGCCATCGTGAGCCACTCTGTTAAACTAATTGTAGTGACTCTACAAAGCACAGAAACGAAAACACTGCTTTCTTTCTCGGGGATTTCTCTGTCTTTGTACACTTGACCGCCAAGTCCTTGTCTCACTATGGCAACACTAATTGGAGAAAAAGTTCTTGGAACTTTACTGTTTGGTACATTCTTGAATATCGCTTAGACTCTGAAATGAGTTCTCTCTTAATTTACTAGGTTCCACAACAATGATATGGAAATTTCATTTAACCTGCAACTAGATATGTGCTTTTGACTGCAGAGATTCTTTTCTCAAACTAAGAGAGTGAAAAATGCAGGGCGTTGCATAGTTCGCAGACCGCGTTGAACAGTTTTGATGATATGAGTCCATTCACTTCAAAGCACAAAGCCTTTTCTCAGGTGTTTGCCAACAATTCTCTACCTCCTTTTCCAAACACTTATACTTAATCGAACATATGACAGGAAATCTCCCCATCTGCAGAGTCATCTGTCTTTGAGCCTATGACAAACAAAACATGTTATTATTATGAGAATGCTTAGTTGCTTTGAAACTGTTGAACCTTATTGCTGCGTACATTCTAACACATCTTCTTGGCTTCTCAACTGAGTTCTCTTCTATTTCCTTAATTACCCTCACATCATTTTGGTAAAATATCATAGTACATGAGAAGAAGCTTGTGCATTTGTTTCTTGAGATGCTCTGCTCAAACAGCCAGAAGGAAAATGCAGTGCCCTCTACTGTTTAAATTATTTGAATTATCTCATTGAGTCAATGGGATTCCGTGAATTTCATAGCTACAAGCTATGTTCTTTGAAATTTCACGCCATCATGAGCAACTCTGTTCAAATAATTGTAGTGACTCTATGAAGGTAAGAAAGGAAAACAATGCGTTCTTTCTCAGGGAAGACTATGTCTTAGTACACTCGACTGCCAATTCTCTCCATCTTTTTCCAAGCAATTGTAGATACTCGATGATATGAAAAGAAATCTCCCCACCTGCTTTCTTTCTCTGGGAAATCTGTCTTAGTACACTCGACCGCCAAGTCATTGTCTCACTATGGCAATATTAATTGGAGAAATAGGACGGGGTACTTTACTGTTTGGTACATTCTAGAAGATCGCTTAGATTCTGAGATGAGTTCTCTCTTAATTGACTAGGTTCCACAACAATGATATGCATATTTCATGTAACCTGCAACTAGAAATCTGCTTTTGACTGCAGACATACTTTTCGCAAAAAAAAGAGAGTGAAAATGCAGGGCGTTGTGTATATTGCAGACAGCATTGAACAGTTTACATGATGTGAGTCCGTTCATGTCAAAGCACAAGCCGTTTTGTTAGGAGTTTGCCTCCAATTCTCTGCATTCTTTTCCAAACAATTGTAGTTACTCTTTGATACGAAAGGAAATCTCACCATCGGCAGAAGAATTGGTCTCTGTGCCTATGACATAAAAAATATGTTATTATTATGAGAATGCTTAGTTGCTTTGAAACTGTTTAACCTTATTGCTGCGTATATTCTAACACGTCTTCATGCCTTCTCACCTGAGTTCTCTTGCATTTCTCTTGCCTAACATCATTTTGTTAAAATTCACATTACACAAGAACAAGCTAGTGCATTTATTTCTTGAGATGCTCTGCTGAAACAGCCAGAAGGAACATGCAGTGCCCTCTACTGTTTCAATCATTTGAATCATCTCATAGAGTCAATTGGATTCAGTTCATTTCATAGCTACAAGCTATGTCGTTTGGCGTTTCACGCCATTGTAGCAACTCTGTTCAAATAATGGCAATGATTCTATGAAGCTGAGAAAGGAAACAATGTGTTCTTCCTCAGGGAAATCTATGACTTACCCAACTGGACCACCAAGTCCTTGCCTGACTATGAAAATAGTATTTGGAGAAAGAGTACGTGGAACTTTACTGTTTTGGACATTAAACAGGACCTCTTAGATTCTGAGGTGAGTTCTGTTTCAATTTACTAACTATCACAACAATGATATGCAAATATCATGTAACCTGGAACAAGAAATATGCTTCTGACTGCACAGATTATTTTCTCAAACAAAGAGAGCGAAAACGCAGCTCGTTGTGTAGTTTCAGACCACGTTGAACATTTTAGATGATGTGCGTGCGCACATTAAAGCACGAGTCATTTTCTGAGCAGTGTGCAGCCAATTCCCTGCATCATTTTACAAACATCTGTAGTTACTGGATGATAAGAAAAGAAATCTCCCCATGTGCAGAGAAATCTGTATTTGAGCCTATGACAAACAAAATATGTTATCATTATGAGAATGCTTAGTTGCTGCAAAACTGTGTAAACTTCTTGCAGCGTACATACTAACATATCTTCGTGGCTTCTCACGTGAGTTCTCTTGCATTTCACTAATTTGCATAACATCATCTCAGTAAAACATCACATTACATGAGAGACGCTTGTGCATTTGTGTCTTGAGATGCTCTGCTCAAACAGCAAAAAGGAAAATGCACTGCCCTTCACTGTTTTAATCGTTTGAATTATCTGCTTGAGTCAATGGGATTCAGTTCATTTCAGAGCTGAAGGCTATGTAGCTTGGCGTTTCATGCCTACATCAGTAACTCTGTTAAAATAATTGTAGTGACTCTACAAAGAGCAGAAAGTAAAACAATCCTTTCTTTCTTAGGGAATTCTATGTCTTTGTACACTTGACTGCCAAGTCCTTGTCTCACTATGGCAACACTAATTGGAGAAAAAGTACTTGGAACTTTACTGTTTGGTACATTCTTGAAGATCGCTTAGATTCTGAGATGAGGTCTCCCTTAATTTACTAGGTTCCACAACAATAATATGGAAATTTCATTTAACCTGCAACTAGAAATGTGCTTTTGACAGCAGAGATTCTTTTCTCAAACTAAGAGAGTGAAAAATGCAGGGCGTTGCGTAGTTTGCAGACCGCATTGAACAGTTTATATGATATGAGTCCGTTCACTTCAAAGCACAAAGCCTTTTCTCAGGTGTTTGCTGCCAATTCTCTACCTCTTTTTCCGAACAACTAGGTGTACTCGAACGTATGACAGGAAATCTCCCCATCTGCAGAGGGATCTGTCTTTGAGCCTACGACACACAAAACATGTTATTGTTATGAGAATGCTTAGTTGCTTCGAAACTGTTGAACCTTATTGCTGCATATATTCTAACACATCTTCATGCCTTCTCACCTGAGTTCTCTTGCATTTCACTAATTTGCCTAACATCATTTTGGTAAAATATCACATTCCATGAGAGAAGCTTGTGCTTTTGTTTCTTGAGATGCTCTGCTGAAACAGCCAGAAGGAAAATGCAGTGCCCTCTACTGTTTCAATCGTTTGAATTATCTCATAGAGTCAATTGGATTCAGCTCATTTCATAGCTACAAGCTATGTCCTTTGGCCTTTCACGCCATTGTAGCAACTCTTCAAATAACGGCAGTGATTCTCCAAAGCTGAGAAAGGAAACAAAGTGTTCTTCCTCAGGGAAATCTGTGTCTTACCCCACTGGACGGCCAAGTCCTTGCGTGACTATGAAAATAGTATTTGGAGAAAGAGTACGTGGAACTTTACTGTTTTGTACATTAAACAGGACCTCTTAGATTCTGAGGTGAGTTCTGTTCCAATTTACTAAGTATCACAACAATGATATGCAAATATCATGTAACCTGGAACAAGAAATATGCTTTTGCCTGCACAGATTCTTTTCTGAAACTAAGAGAGATAAAACACAGGGCTTTGTATTGTTTCAGACCGCATTGAACAATATAGATGATGTGAGTCCGTTCACTTCCAAGCACAAGCCGTTTTCACAGGAGTTGGCCGACAATTGTCTGCATCCTTTTCCAAACAATTGTAGTTACTGGATGATACGAAAGGAAATCTCACCAACTGCAGAGGAATCTGTCTTTCAGACTATGAAAAACAAAACAAGTCATTATTGTGAGAATGCTTAGCTGCTTCCAAACTGTTTAAACTTATTGCTGCATATATTCTAACACGTCTTCATGCCTTATCACCTGAATTCTCTTGTATTTCCCTAATTTGCCTATCATCATTTTGATAAAATATCACATTACATGAGAAGAAGCTTGTGCATTGTTTCTTGAGATGCTCTGCTCAAACAGCCAGAAGGAAAATGCTGTAGCCTCTAGTGTTTAAATAGTTTGAATTATCTCATTTAGTCAATGGCATTCAGATCATTTCACAGCTGCAAGCTATGTAGCTTGGTGTTTCAGGCCTACGTCAGCTACTCTGTTCAATTAATTGTACTGACTCTAGGAATCTCAGAAAGGAATACAATGCTTTCTTTCACAGGGAAATCTATGTCTTAATACACACCTCCGCCAAGTCTTGGTCTCACTATGGCAATGCTAAGTGGAGAAAAAGTACGTTGGACTTTACTGTTTGGTACCTTCTAGAACATCGCTTAGGTTCTGACCTGAGTTGTCTCTTCCTTTATTAGGTTCCACAACAATGATATGCAAATTTTGTGGAACCTGCAAACAGAAATGTGCTTTTGACTGCAGAGATTCTTTTCTCAAACTAAGGGGGAGAAAATACAGGGTGTTGTGTATTTCGCACATCGCGTTGAACAGTTTAGATGACATGAGTCATTCACTTCAAAGCACAAGCCATTTTCTCAGGAGTTTGCCGCCAATTCCCTGCATCCTTTTCCAAACAATTGTAGCTACTCCATGATATGAAAGGAAATCTCAACATCTACACAGGAATCTGTGTTTGAGTCTATGACAAACAAAACATGTTATTATTATGAGAATGCTTAGTTGCTTTGAAAGGGTATAACCTTATTGCTGCATACATTCTAACGTGTCTTCTTGGATTCTCACCTGAGTTCTCTTGTATTTCCATATTTTGCCTAAGATCATTTTGGTAAAATGTCACATTACAGGAGAAGCTTGTGAATATGTATCTTGAGATGCTCTGCTCAAACAGCCAGAAGGAAAATGCAGTGCCCTCTGCTGCTTAAATCATTTGAATTATCTCATTGAGTCAATTGGACTCAGTTCATTACATAGCTACAAGCTATGTTCTCTGGCTCTTGACACCATCGTAGAAATTCTGTTCAAACAATTGTAGTGACTCTAGGAAGCTAAGAAAGGAAACAATGCGTTCTTTCTTCCTCAGGTAAATCTGTGTCTAACCATACTAGACCGCCAAGTCCTGGCCTGATTATGACAATACTAACTGCAGAAAAAGTACGTGGAACTTTAATGTTTTGTACATACAGACGACCGCTTACATCATTTCGGTAAAATATCACCTTACCTGAGAGAAGCTTGTGCATTTCTGTAGTTCGCACACCGTGTTGAACCGTATAGTGGATGAGAGCGCTTTCTCTTCCAAACACAATCTGTTTTTACAGGAGTTTGCCACCAATTGTCTGCATCCTTTTCCAAACAATTTTAGTTACTGGATGATACGAAAGGAAATCTCACCAACTGCAGAGGAATCTGTCTTGACACTATGACAAACAAAACATGTCATTATTATGAGAATGCTTAGCTGCTTCCAAACTGTTTAAACTTATAGCTGCGTATATTCTAACACATCTCCTTGGCTTCTCACCTGACTTCTCTTGTCTTTCCCTAATTTGCCTATCATCATTTGGGTAAAATATCACATTACATGAGAGGAAGCTTGTGCATTTTTTTGTTGAGATGCTCTGCTCAAACTGCCAGAAGGAAAATGCAGTGCCCTCTCCTGTTTAAATTGTTTGAATTGTCTCATTGTGTCAATGGAATTCAGTTCATTTCATAGCTACAAGCTATGCTTTTTACCTTTCATGCCATGGTGAGCAACTTTGTTAAAATAATTGTAGTGACTCTACAAAGCACAGAAAGGAAAACAATGCTTTCTTTCTCAAACTAAGAGAGTGAAAATGCAGGGCGTTGCATAGGTCGCAGCCTGTATTGAACGGTTTAGATGATATGAGTCCATTCACTTCAAAGCACAAAGCCTTTTCTCAGGTGTTTGCTGCCAATTCTCTACCTCCTTTTCCAAAAAACTATAGTTACTCGAACATATGACAGGAAATCTCCCGATCTGCAGAGCATCTGTCTTTGAGCCTATGACAAACAAAACATGTTATTATTATGAGAATGCTTTGTTGCTTTAAACTGTTGAAACTTACTGCTGCGTACATTCTAACACATCTTCATGGCTTCTCAACTGAGGTTTCTTCTATTTCCTTAATTACCCTCACATCATTCTGGTAAAATATCATATTACATGAGAAGAAGCTTGTGCATTTGTTTCTTGAGATGCTCTGCTCAAACAGCCAGAAGGAAAATGCAGTGCCCTCTACTGTTTAAATTATTTGAATTATCGCATTCAGTCAATGGGATTCAGTGAATTTCATAGCTACAAGCTATGTTCTTTGAAATTTCATGCCATCGTGAGCAACTCTGTTCAAATAATTGTAGTGAATCTATGAAGGTAAGAAAGGAAAACAATGTGTTCTTTCTCAGGGAAGTCTATGTCTTAGTACACTCGACTGCCAATTCTCTCCATCTTTTTCCAAACAATTGTAGATACTTGATGATATGAAAAGAAATCTCCCCATCTGCTTTCTTTCTCTGGGAAATGTGTCTTAGTACACTCGACCGCCCAGTCCTTGTCTCACAATGGGAATGCTAATTGGAGAAATAGGACGTGGTTCTTTACTGTTTGGTACATTCTAGAAGATCGCTTAGATTCTGAGATGAGATCTCTCTTAATTGACCATGTTCCACAACAATGATATGCAAAATTCATGTAACCTGCAACTAGAAATCTGCTTTTGACTACAGACATACTTTTCGCAAACTAAGAGAGTGAAAGTGCAGGGCGTTGTGTATATTGCAGACAGCGTTGAAAGTTTAGATGATGTGAGTCCGTTCATGTCAAAGCACAAGCCGTTTTCTTAGGAGTTTGCCTCCAATTCTCTGCATTCTTTTCCAAACAATTGTAGTAACTCTTTGATACGAAAGGAAATCCCACCATCTGCAGAGGAATCGGTCTTTGAGCCTATGACATAAAAAATATGTTATTATAATGAGAATGCTTAGTAGCTTTGAAACAGTTTAACCTTATTGCTGTGTACATTAACACGACTTCTTGGCTTCTCACCTGAGTTCTCTTGCATTTCACTAATTTGCCTAACATCATTTTGGTAAAATACCACATTACAAGAGAGGAAGGTTGTGCATTTGTTCCTTGGGATGCTCAGCTCAAACAGCAAGAAGGAAAATGAAGCGCACTCTACCGTTTAAATTCTTTGAATTATCTTGTTGAGTCAATATGATTCAGTTCGTTTCATAGCTACAAGCTATGTTCTTTGCCGTTTGACGCCATCTTCAGCAACTTGGTTCAAATAATTGTAGGGACTATATGAAGCTAAGAAAAGAAGCAATGCATTCTTTCTCAGGGAAATGTATATCTTACCACACTGACTGCCAAGTCCTTGTCTCACTATGACAATACTATTTGGAGAAAGAGTATGTGGAACCTTACTCTTCTGTTCATTACAAAGGACCACTTCTATTCTGAAATGATTTCTGTTTTAATTTACTAATGTGATGGTTTGAATAGAATAGATGGCCCCAATATATTCAGTTGTCTGTGGATAGCATCTGCAGCCACTTGGCTGGAGTCAATACCATTGTGTGGATCCTAAGGTGTGGTGGTGGGTTTTAGATTTCATTCTAAAGATATTCATAGTATTCCTAGCTGGAGTTCCTGAAGTGTGCTGTGGCTTTTGGCTTTAGGCTTGTACTACTCTCTCTGTGTTTGGTCCTGTAAAAGCAGGCCAGCTTCTTCTGCCATTATGGGTCTTCCCATGGATCTGTAAGCTTCAATAAATATCCCTTCCTGTGCTTGGTCTAGAAGTTCATCTCGGCGAATGTGAAGCAGTCTGCTACAAGTAAGTACCACAACAATGACATGCAAATATCATGTTACCTGGAACACGAAATATGCTTTTCACTGCACAGATTCTTTTCTCAAACTAAGTGAACAAAAACGAAGGGCGTTGTGGAGTTTGCAGGCAGCATTGAACAGTTCAGCTGACGTGAGTCCGTTCACGTCAATGCACGAATCATTTTCTGCGGACTTTGTAGCCAATTCTCTACACCCTTTTAAAAACAATTTTAATTACTTGATGATGTGAAAGGAAATCTCCCCATGTGCAGAGAAATCGGTCTTTGAGCCTCTGACACACAAAACATGTTATTATTATGAGAATGCTTAGTTGATTCGAAACTGTTTAACCTTATTGCTGCATACATTCTAACACATCTTCTTGGCTTCCCTCCTGAGTTCTCTTACATTTCACTAATTTGCCTGACATCCTTTTGGCAAAATATTACATTACCTGAGAAGAGCTGTGCATTTGTTTATTGAGATGCTCTGCTCACACAGCAAGAATAAAATGCAGTGCCCTCTACTGTTTAAGTCATTGGAATTATCTCCTTGACTCAATGGCATATTTCACAGCTGAAAGGTGTGCAGCTTGGCATTTCAGGCCTACTTCAGCAACTCTGTTCACATAATTGTAGTGACTCTACAAAGCTATGAAATAAAACAGCACTTTTTTTCATAGGGAAATTTATATATTATCACAGTTGACCGCCAAGTCCTTTTCTCACTATGGCAATACTATTTGGAGAAAAAGTACGTGGAACTTTACTGTTTGGTACAATCTAGAAGATCGCTAAGGTTCTGAGATGAGTTCTCTCTGAATTTACTAAGTTCCACAACAATGATATGCAAATATCACATTACCTAGAACAACAAATATGCTTTTGATTGCAGAGATTCTTTTCTCAAACTAAGAGAGCAAAAATGCAGGGCGTTGTGTAGTTTACAGACCGCATAGAAAAGTTTACAAGATGTGAGTGTGTTCACTTCAAAGCACGAATGATTTTCTGAGGAGTGTGTTGCCGATTCTCTGCATCCTTTTAAAAACAATTGTATTTACTCGATGATATGAAAGGAAATCTCCCCATGTGCAGAGAATTACGTTTGAGCCTCTGACAAACAAAACATATTATTATGATGAGAATGCTTAGTTGCTTCGAAACTGTTTAACCTTATTGCTGCGGACATTCTAACACGTCTTCTTGGCTTCCCACATGAGTTCTTTTGCATTTCACTAATTTGCCTAACAACATTTTGGTAAAATATCACATTGCATCAGAGGCAGCTTGTGCATTTGTTTCTTGAGATGCTCTGCTCAAACAGCAAGAAGGAAAATGCAGTGCCATCTACTGGATCAATCGTTTGAACTATCTCCTTGAGTCAGTGGGATTCAGTACATTTCACAGCTGCAAGCAATGTAGCTTGGCGTTTCAGGCCTATGTCAGCAACTCTGTTCAAATAATTGTACTGACTCTACGAAGCTCAGAAAAGAAAACAATGCTTCCTATCTCAGGGAAATCTATGTCTTAGTACATTCAACCGCCAAGACCTTGTCTCACAATGTCAATACCAATTGGAGAAAACATACGTGGAACTTTACTGTTTGGTACATTCCAGAAGATCGCTTAGATTCTGAGATGAGTTCTCTCTTAATTTGCTAGGTTCCACAACAATGATATGCAAATTTCATGTAACCTGGAACAGGAAATATGCTTTTGACTGCACAGATTCCATTCTCAAACTAAGAGAGAAAAAATGTAGGGTGTTGTGTAGTTTGCACACCGCATTGAACAGTTTAGATAACGTGCGTGTGTTCACTTCAAATCACGAATCATTTTCTGACGAGCTTGTCACCATTTCTCTGCATCTTTTTACAAACAATTGTAGTTACTCGAAGATATGAAAGGAAATCTCCCCATGTGCAGAGAAATCTGTGTTTGAGCCTATGACATTCAAAACATGTTGTCATTATGAGAATGCTTAGTTGCTTTGAGACTGTTTAACCTTATTGCTGCGTACATTCTAGCATGTCTTCTTGGCTTCTCACCTGAGTTCTCTTGTATTTCACTAATTTGCCTAACATCATTTTGGTAAAATATCACATTACATGAGAAGAAGCGGGTGCACTTGTTTCTTGAGATGCTCTACTCACACAGCCAGAAGGAAAATGCAGTGCCCTCTACTGCTTAAATCATTTGAATTATCTCATTGAGTCAATTGGATTCAGTGCATTACATAGCTACAAGCTATGTTCTCTGGCTCTTCACACAATCGTAGAAATTCTGTTCAAAGAATTGTAGTGACTCTAGGAAGATAAGAAAGGAAAACAATGCGTTCTTTCTTAGGGAAGTCAATGACTTACCACACTCGACCGCCAAGTCCTTGTCTCATTAGGAACATACAATTTGGAGAAAGAGCACGTGGAACTTTACTGTTTTCTACATTACAGATGACTGATTAGATTCTGAGATGAGTTCTGTTTTAATGTACTAAGTATCACAACAATGATATGCAAATATCATGGAAACTGGAATAAGAAATATGCTTTTGACTGCACAGATTCTTTTCTCAAATTAAGAGAGCAAAAACTCAGGGCATGGTGTAGTTTACTGACTGCGTTGAACAGTTTAGATAATGTGAGTGTGTTCAGTTGAAAGCAGGAATCATTTTCTGAGGAGTTGGTAGCTGATTCTCTGCATCCTTTTACAAACAATTGGAGTTACTCGATGATATGGAAGGAAATCTCCTGATGTGCAGTGAAACCTCTCTTTGAGCCTATGACAAACAAAACATGTTATTATTATGAGAATGCTTAGTTGCTTCAAAACTGTTTAACCTTATTGCTGCATACATTCTAACATGTCTTCTTCGCTTCTCAACTGAGTTCTCTTGTATTTCACTAATTTGGCTAACATCATTTTGGTAAAATATCACATTACATGAGAAGAAGCTTGTGCATTTGTTTCTTGGGATGCTCTGCTGAAACAGCCAGAAGGAAGATGCAGTGCCCTCCACTGTTCAAAATTGTTCCAATTATCTCATTGAGTCAGTGGCATTCAGTTCATTTCACAGCTGTAAGGTATGTAGCTTGGCGTCAGGCTTACATCAGCAACCCTGTTCAAATAATTATACTGACTCTAGGAAGCCGAGAAAGGAAAACAATTCTTTCTTTCTCAGGGAAATCTATGTATTAATACACTTGACCGACAAGTCCTTGTTTCACTATGGCAATACTAAATGGAGAAAAAGTACATGGAATTTTACCATTTGGTAAATTCTAGACGATTGCTTACATTCTGAGATGAGTTCTCTCTTATTTTTCTAGGTTCCACAACAATGATATGCAAATTTCATATATCCTGCAACTACCAATGTGCTTTTGACTGCAGATATTCTTTTCTCAAACTAAGAGAGCGAAAATGCAGGGCGTTGTGTAGTTCACAGACCACATTGAACAGTTTAAATGATGTGAGTCCGTTCACTTCAAAGCACTAATCATTTTCTAAGGAGTGTATAGGCAATTTTCTGCATCCTTTTCCATACAAATGTAGTTACTCGATGATATGAAAGGAAATGTCCCCCCATGTGCTGAGAAATCTGTCTTTGAGCCTATGACATACAAAAGATGTTATTATTATGAGACTACTTAGTTTCTTTAAGGCTGTTTAACCTTATTGATGAGTAAATTCTCACACGTTTTCTTGGCTTCTCACCTCAGTTCTCTTGTGTCGCTACCCTTCCCGTCCAGTTTAATAAGGCAACGGCAATCGGGACTCTTCTCGAAGCAGTTTATTCAGGAACCATTTACATCAGGAAGCGGAGGCCCCGATACCAAACCCTCCACCCTATATATAGCCAGCCTGACCCAATCAGCAGCTGCCACGTGGGCATGGACAACAGGGCACAGCCAACCACCTGATGGTGGTCTGATCTTGCGTAGCGCTGTGCATGCGCACTTTGCAGTGTGTACGTGTTTAATCAGAAGGGGAAGCAGGAAATGGTGCTTAGTCATGAGACTTGGCAGCCAGCCCAGGCGCCATCTTGGGATGGCCACCACACCCGCTCTCCACACTCTTGCATTTCACTAATTTGCCTGACATCATTTTGGTAAAATATCACATTACATGGCATGAAGCTTGTGCAATTGTTTCTTCAGATGCTCTGGTCAAATAGCAAGAAGGTATACGCAGTGCCCTCCACTGTTTAAATTGTTCGAATTATCTCATTAAGTCAATGGGATTCAGTTCATTTCAGAGCTGCAAGCTATGTAGCTTGGTGTGTCAGGCCTACATCAGCAACTCTGTTCAAAAATTGTACGGACACTACGAAGCTCAGGAAAGAAGACAATGCTTTATTTCTCATTTAAACCTATGTCTTAGTACACTCGACTGCCAAGTCCTTGTCTCACTGTGGCAATACTAATTGTAGAAAAAGTACTTGGAACTTTACTGTTTGGTACATTCTTGAAGATCGCTTAGATTCTGAGATGAGTTCTCTCTTAATTTAGTAGGTTCCACAACAATGATATGAAAATTTCTTGTAACCTTCAACTAGAAATGTGCTTTTGACAGCAGAGATTCTTTTCTGAAACTAACAGAGCAAAAATGCAGGGCGTATTGTAGTTTGCAGGCTGCATTGAACAGCTTAGATGATGTGAGTCCATTCACTTGAAAGCACAAGCCATTTTCTCCGGAGTTTACCACCAATTCTCTGCATCCTTTTCCACATAATTCTAGTTACTCGATGACAAAAAAGGAAATCTCCACATCTGCAGAGGAATCTGTCTTTGAGCTCATTACAAACAAAACATGTTTTTATTATGAGAATGCTTAGTTGCTTTGAAACTGTTGGACCTTATAGCTGCGTACATTCTAACACTTCTTTGTGGCTTCTCACCTCAGTTCTCTTGCATTTCACTAATTTGCCAAACATCATTTTGTTAAGATATCACATTACATGAGAAGAAGCTTGTGCATTTGTTTCTTGAGATGCTCTGCTCAAAGAGCCAGAAGGAAGAAGCAGTGCCCTCTACTGTTTAAATCATTTGAATTAAGCTACAAGCTATGTAGCTTGGCATCTCAGGCCTATTTCAGCAACTGTGTTCAAATAATTGTAGTGACTCTACGAAGCTAAGAAAGAAAACCATGCTTTCTTTCTCAGTGAAATCTGTATTTTACAACACTGAATCGCCAAGTCCTTGTCTCACTATGTCAATAGTAATTGGAATAAAGGTACGCGGAACTTTACTGTTTGGTACATTCCAGAAGATCACTTAGATTCTGAGATGAGTTCTCTCTTAATTTACTAGGTTCCAGAACAATGATATGCAAACATCATGTAACCTGCAACTAGAAATGTGCTTTTTATTGCAGAGATTCTTTTCTCAGACTAAGAGAGCAAAAATGCAGGCTGTTGTGTAGTTCACTGACTGAGTTGAACAGTTTAAATGATATGAGTCCGTTTAGTTCAAAGCACAAGCCGTTTTCTCAGGAGTTTGCCACCAATTCTCTACACCCTTTTCTAAACAATTGTAGTTACTCATTGATATGAAAGGAAATCTCGCCATCTGCGGAGGAATCTGTCTTTGAGCTCATGACAAACAAAGCATGTTATTATTATGAAAATGCTTAGTTGCTTCAACACTGTTTAACCTTATTGCTGCATACATTCTAACATGTCTTCTTGGCTTATCACCTGAGTTCCCTTGTATTTCACTAATTTGCCTAACATCATTTTGGTAAAATATCATATTACATAAGAAGAAGCTTGTGCATTTGTTTCTTGAGATGCTCTGCTGAAACAGCCAGAAGGAAAATGCAGTGCCCTGCACTTTTTAAATCATTTGAATTATGTCATTGGGTCAATGGGGTTCACTTTGTTTCATAACTACAAGCTATGTTCTTTGCGGTTTGATGCCATGGTCAGCAACTCTGTTCAAATAATTGTACAGACTCTACAAAGCTCAGAAAGGAAAACAATGCAAACTATCTCAGGGAAATCTATGTCTTACCACACTAGACCGCGAAGTCCTTGTCTAACTAGCAAGATACCATTTGCAGAAAGAGTACGTGGACCTTTACTGCTTTGTACAATACAGAGGACGGCTTTGATTCTGAGATGAGTTCCGTTTTAATGTACTAAGTACCACAACAATGATATGCAAATATCATGTAACCTGGGACAAGAAATATGCTTTTGACTGCACAGATTCTTTTGTCAAACTAAGAGAGAAAAACGCAGGGTGTTATGTAGTTTCCATACCGCCTTGGACAGTTTAGATGATGTAAGTATGTTCAATTCAAAGCACAAGCTGCTTTCTCCGGAGTTTGCCACCAATTCTCACCATCCTTTTCCAAACAATTGTAGTTACTTGATGATACAAAAGGAAATCTCACCATCTTCAGAGGAATCTCTCTTTGAGCCTATGACAAACAAAACATGCTATTATTGTGAGAATGCTTAGTTGCTTCCAAACTGTTTAACCTTTTTGCTGCGTACATTCTACCATGTCTTCTTCACTTCTCACCTGAGTTCTCCTGCATTTCACTAATTTGCCTAATATCAGTTTGGTAAAATATCACATTACATGAGAAGAAGCTTGTGCATTTGTTTCTTGAGATGCTCTGCTCACACAGCAAGAAGGAAAATGCAGTGCCCCGAAGGTTTAAATTGTTTGAATTATCTCATTGAGACAATGGGATTCAGTTCATTTCATAGCTGAAAGCTATGTTCTTTGTCATTTCATGCTATCATCAGCAACTCTGTGAAAATAGTTGTAGTGATTCTAGGAAGCTAAGAAGGGAAAACAATGTGTTCTTTCTCAGGGACATCTCTGACTTACCACTGGACCACCAAGTCCTTCTCTCACTAGGAAGATACCATTTGGAGAAAGAGTACATGGAACTTTACTGTTTTGTACATTGCAGGGGACCCCTTAAATAGTGAGATGAGTTCTGTTTTAATTTACTAAGTACCACAACAATGATATGCACATATCATATAACCTGGAACAAGAAATATGCATTTGACTGTACAGATTCTTTTCTGAAATTAAGTGAGAGAAAACGCATGGTGTTGTGTAGTTTGCAGACTGCGCTGAACAGTTTAGCTGATGTGATTCCGCTCACTTGAAAGGATGAATAATTTTGTGAGTAGTTTGTAGCCATTTCTCTGCATCCTTTTACAAACAATTGTTCTTACTCGATGATATGAAAGCAAATCACACCATGTGCAGAGAAATCTGTCTTTGAGCCTATGACAAACAAAACATGTTATTATTATGAGAATGCTTAGTTGCTTCGAAACTGTTTAACCTTATTGCTGCGTACACTCTAACATGTCTTCTTGGCTTCTAACCTGACTTCTCTTGAATTTCACTAATTTGCCTAACATCATTTTGGTAAAATATCACATTACATGAGAAGAAGCTTGTGCATTTGTTTCTTGAGATGCTGTGATCAAATAGCCAGAAGGAAGATGCAGTGCCCTCTACTGTTTAAATCACTTGAATTATCTCATTGAGTCAAGGGGATTCAATTCCTTTCATAGCTATGAGGTATGTTCTTTGGCATTTCACGCCATCGTCATCAACTCTGTTCAAACAATTGATGTGACTCTATGAAGCTCGGAAAGGAAAACAATGCGTTCCTTCTCAGGGAAATCTATGAATTACCACACTCGACCGCCAAGTCCTTGTCTCACTAGGAAGATATCACTTGCAGAAAGAGTATGTGGAACTTTACTGTTTTGTACATTACAGAGGACCACCTAGATTCTGACATGAGTTCTGTTTTAATTTACTAAGCACCACAACAATGATATGCAAATACCATGTAACCTGGAAAAGAAATATGCTTTTGACTGCACAGATTCTTTTCTCAAACGATGAGAGTGAAAAAGCAGGGCGTTTTGTTGTTTGCAGACAGCGTTGAACAGTTTAGATGATGTGACTGTGTTCAGTTCAAAGCAGGAATCATTTTCTGAGGAGTTTGTAGGCAATTGTCTGCATCCTAATAGAAACAACTGTAGTTACTCAATGATATGAAAGCAAACCTAGCCATGTGCAGAAAAATCTGTCTTTGAGCCTACGACAAACAAAACATGTTATTATTATGAGAATGCTTAGTTGCTTCAAAACTGTTTTTTTTTTTTTTTTTTTTGGTTTTTTAAGGTAGGGTCACACTCTAACTCAGGCTGACCTGGAATTCACTCTGCATTCTCAGGGTGGCCTCGAACTCAAGGCTATCCTCCTACCTCTGCCTCCCGAGTGCTGGGATTAAAGGCGTGCGCCACCACGCCCGGCTTCAAAACTGTTTAACCGTATTGCTGCATAAATTCTAACACGTCTTCTTGGCTTCTCACCTGGGTTATCTTGTATTTCACTAATTTACCTTTGATCATTTTGGTAAAATATCATATTACATAAGAAGAAGGTTGTGCATTTGTTTCTTGTGATGCTCTGCTCAAACAGCCAGAAGGGAAATGCAGTGCCCTCTACTGTTTAACTCGCTTGAATCATCTCCTTGAGTCAATGGGATTAATACCTTTCATAGCTAGAAGCTATGTTCTTTGGGGTTTCACGCCATGGTCAGCAACTCTGTTCAGAAAATTGTAGTGACTCTACAAAGCTAAGAAAAGAAAATAATGCTTTCTTTCTTAGGGAAATCTGTATCTAACCACACTGGACCGCCATGTCCTTGTCTCATTATGGCAATACTAATTGGAGGAAAAGTACATGGAAGGTTACTGTTCGGTACATTCTAGAAGATTGCTTAGATTCTGAGATGAGTTTTGTCTTAATTTACTAGGTTCCACAACGATGATGTGCAAATTTCATGCAACCTGCAACTAGAAATGTGCTTTTTGACTGCAGAGACTCTTTTTTCAAACTAACAGAGTGAAATCTCTGGGAAATCTATGTCTTACCACACTCGACCGCCAAGTTCATCTCTCACTATGACAATAATATTTGGAGAAAGAGTACGTGGAACTTTACTATTTTGTACATTACACAGGATGGTATTGATTCTGAGATGAGTTCCAGTTCAATATACTGAGTACCACAACAATGATATTCAAATATCATATAACCTGGAACCAGAAATATGCTTTTGACTGCACAGATTCTTTTCTCAAACTAAGAGTGTGAAAACGCAAGGGGTTGTGTAGTTTGCAGACTGTGTTGAACATTGTAGATGATGTGAGTGTGTCCACTTCAAAGTACGAATCATTTTCTCAGGAGTTTGTAGCTAATTCCCAGCATCCATTTACAAAAAACTGTAGTTACTCGATGATACAAAAGAAATCTGCCCATCTGCAGAGGAATCTGTCTTTGAGCCTATGACAAACAAAACATGTTATTATTATGAGAATGCTTAGTTGCTTAAAAACTGTTTAACCTTACTGCTGCATACATACTCACCCATCTTCTTGGTTTCTCACCTGAGATCTCTTGTATATCCCTAATTAGTCTAACATCATTTCTTAATATATCACATTACATGAGAAGGAGCTTGTGCATTTGTTTCTTGTGATGCTCTGCTCAAACAGCCAGAAGGAAAATGCAGTGCCCTCCACTGTTTAAATTGTTTGAATTATCTCATTGAGTCAATGGGATTCAGTTCATTTCATAGCTATAAGCACTGTTCTTTGCCATTTCACGCCTTTGTCAGCAACTCTGTTCAAATAATTGTAGTGACTCTAGGAAGTTAAGAAAAAAAAAAAAAGAATGCGATCTTTCTCAGTAGGAAAATGCAGTGCCTTCCAATGTTTAAATCATTTGAATTATCTCCTTGAGTCTATGGGACTCAGTTCATTAAACACCTGCAAGCTATGTAGCTTGGCGTTTCATGCCTACATCAGCACCTCTGTTCAAATAATTGTCCAGACTCTATGAAGCTCAGAAAGGAAAACAATACTTTCTTTCAGGGAAATCTATGTCTTAGTACACTCGACCGCCAAGATCTTGTCTCACTATGGCAATACTAATTGGAGAAAAAGTACTTGGAACTTTACTGTTTGGTACATTCTAGAAGATCACTAAGATTCTGAGATGAGTTCTGTCTTACTTTGCCAGGTTCCACAACAATGATATGCAAATTTCATGTAATCTTCAACTACAAATGTGCTTTTGACTGCAGAGACTCTTTTCCCAAACTAAGAGATTGAAAATGCAGGGCGTTGTGTAGTTTGCAGACCACATTGAGCAGTTTAGATGATATGAGTCCATTCACTTCAAAGCACAAAGCGTTTTCTCAGGTGTTTGCTGCCAATTCTCTGCCTCGTTTTCCAAACAATTGTAGTTACTCAATGATACAAAAGGAAATCTCCCAGTCTGCAGAGGAATCTTTCTTTTGTGGGGAGCCCCCGGAGGGTCCCCAAGAGGGATTGTCTACTAGACCCAAAGACACTCACACGGAGAGCTCTCAATGCAAGACGCAAGAGGTTTATTGTACCGGTGCACCAGGGCTCGACACGAAGTCCTCACGCAGGAGAGGTGAAGAGCCCCGAGCAGCCGGGAGGTAGGGGTTTTAAAGGGAAAGATCATAAAACATGCGGAAATATCTCAAACATGTTTCAGCTCAGGGATTCTTCAGATGTCGTCAGGGTGTCGCCTCGGCTCAGGGATCGTGACCCCAGGCAGGGAGCTAGGGCCCCTGCGGTTAGGCATTGTTCAATTGTCTCTGAGCGGAGGCTTTCCAGAAATTGGGTAAGGGGGTTACGGTTGAGCAAACAGGGGTTGGGCAAACAAGCACAGGTGGGCAAACAAGCACAGATTTCTAAGGCAAAGGTCAGCATTTCAGTTAACTAGTTCCTTATCTGGGCCCGGGCGGCTAGTTGCAGAAAGTCACGTACGGCAGAAAGTCACGTATAACATGCTTTTCCTTCATAAAATGGCTGTCCTTATGTCTAGGTAAAGCAAGCAATTGTACAGAAGCCAAAGAAGCAGGTTAGTTGTATTTATTGGTAATCTTTCACTTTGAGCCTATGAGAAACAAAACATGTTATTATTATGAGAATGCTTAGTTGCTTTGAAACTGTTGAAAGTTATTGCTGCGTAGATTCTAACACATCTTCTTGGCTTCTCAACTGAGTTCTCTTGTATTTCCCTAATTACCCTAACATCATTTTGGTAAAATATCAAGGGGATTCAGTTCCTTTCGTAGCTACCAGCTATGTTCTATGGCATTTCACGCCATCATGAGCAACTCAGTCCAAATAATTGACGTGACTCTACAAAGCGGGGAAAAGAAAACAATGTGTTCCTTCTCAGGGAAATCTATGACTTACCACACTGGACCACCATGTCTTTGCCTCACTACGAATATACCATTTGGAGAAAGAGTATGTGGAACTTTACTGTTTTGTACATTACAAAGGACTGCTGAGATTCAGAGATGAGTTCTGTTTTAGTTTACTAAGTACCAAAACAATGATATGCAAATTTCATGTAACATGGAACAAAAAATATGCTTTCCACTGCACAGATTCTTTTCTCAATCTAAGAGAGTGAAAACATAGTGTGCTGTGCATTTTTCAGACCGTGTTCAACAGTTTAGAAGATGTGAGTCCGTTCACGTCAAAGCATGAATCATTTTCAGAGTAGTTTGTAGACAGTTCTCTGCATGCTTTAACAAACAATTGTATTTACTCGATGGTATGAAAAAAAAACTCCCCATGTGCAGAGAAATCTGACTTTCAGCCTATGAAAACAAAACTTGTTATTATTATGAGAATGTTTAGTTGCTTCAAAACTGTTTAACTTTATTTCTGCATAAATTCTAACACATCTTCTTGGCTTCTCACCTGAGTTCTCTTGTTTTTCACTAATTTGCCTAACATCATTTTGGTAAAATATCATATTACATAAGAAGAAGCTTGTGCATTAGTTTCTTGAGATGCTCTGCTCAAACAACCAGAAGGGAAATGCAGTGCCCTCTACTGTTTACATCGCTTGAATCATCCCATTGGGTCAACAGGATTCAGTTCCTTACATAGCGAGAAACTATGTTCTTTGGGGTTTCATGACATGGTCAGCAACTCTCTTCAAATAATTGTAGTGACACTACGAAGCTAAGAAAGGAAAACAATGCTTTCTTCCTTAGGATAATCTCTATCTAACCACACTCAACCACCAAGTCCTTGTCTCATTATGGCAATACTAATTGGAGGAAATCTATGTGGAACGTTACTGTCTGGTACATTCGAGGAGATCACCTAGATTGTGAGATGAGTTCTCTCTTATTTTACTAGGTTCCACAACAATGATATGAAAATTTCATGTAACCTGCAACTACAAATGTGCTTTTGACTGCAGAGATTCTTTTCTCAAACCAAGAGAGTGAAAATGGAGGGCGTTGTGCAGTTTGCATACCATGTTGGAGAGTTTAGATGATGTGAGTCCATTCACTTCAAAGCACAAATCATTTTCTGAGGAGTTTGTTGCCAATTCTCTGTATCCTTTTACAAACAATTGTAGTTACTCGATCGTATGACAGGAAATCTCCCCATGTGCTAAGAAATGTGTTTTTTAGCCTATGACAAACAAAACATGTTATTATTATGAGAATGTTTAGTTGCTTCGAAACTGTTTAACCTTATTGCTGCATACATTCTAACACGTCTTCTTTTCTTCTCACCTGAGTTCTCTTTCATTTCACTAATTTGCCTAACATCATTTTGGTAAAATATCACACTACATGAGAAGAAGCTCGTGCATTTGTTTCTTGAGATGCTCTGCTCAAACAGCCAGAAGGAAAATGCAGTGCCCTCCACTGTTTTAATCATTTCAATATTCTCCTTGAGTTAATGGGATGCAGTTCGTTTCTAGCTATAAGGTATGTTCTTTGCCATTTCACCCCATCTTGAGCAAGTCTCTTCAAATAATTGTAGTGACTCTAGGAAGCTAAGAAAGGAAAGCAATGCATTCTTTCTCAGGGAAATCTATGACTGACCACACTCGACCACGAAGCCATTGTCTCACTACAATACTATTTGGGGAAAGACTACGTGGAACTTTACTATTTTCTACATTACAGAGGACTGCTCAGAATCTGAGAAGAGTTCTGTTTTAATTTACTAAGGACTGCAAAATGATATGCAAATATCATGTAACCTGGAACAAGTAATATAGTTTTGACTGCACAGATTCTTTTGTCAAACTAACAGAGTGAAAATGCAGAGTGTTGTGTAGTTTGCAGACCACGTTGAAGAGTTTAGATGACGTGAGTCCATTCACTTCAAAGCACAAGCTGTTTTCTAAGGAGTTTGTAGCAAATCTTCTACATCCTTTTAGCAACAATTGTAGTTACTCCATGATATGAAAGGAAATCTCCCCATATGCAGGGAAATCTCTCTTTGTGCCTATGACAAATAAAACATGTTATTATTATGCGAATGCTTAGTTGCTTCAAAACTGTTTAACCTTATTGCTGCATCCATTCTAACACGTCTTCTTGGCTTCTCACTGGAGTCTCTTGCTATTTCCCTAATTTGCCTAACATCATTTTGTAAAATAGCACATTACATGAGAGAAGCTTGTGGCATTTGTTTCTTGAGATGCCTCTGCTCAAACAGCAAGAAGGAAACTGCAGTGCCCTCTACTGCTTAAATTTTAGAATTATCTCATTGTGTCAATAGGATTCAGTTCGTTTCACGGCTACAACTTATGTTCTTTTTCATTTCACGCCATGGTCAGCAACTCTGTTCAAATAATTGTAGTGACTGTACGAAGGTAAGAAAGGAAAACAATGCTTTCTTTCTCAGGGAAATCTGTGTGTTACCACACTCGACCGCCAAGTTTTGTCTCACTATGACAATATATTTGGAGAAAGAGAAGGTGGAAGTTTACTGTTTCATACACTACAGAGGACTTCTTAGATTCTGAGATGAGTTCTGTTTTAATTTACAAAGTACCAAAACAATGATAGGCAAATATAATGTTACCTGGAGGAAGAAATATGCTTTTGACTGCACAGATTCTTTTCTGAAAATGAGAGAGTGAAATCGCAAGGTGTTCTGTAGTTTACAGAATGCGTTGAACATTTTAGATGATGAGATTCCTTTCACGTCAAAGCACAAGCCATTCCTCAGGACTTTGCCACCAATTCTCTGCATCCTCTTCCAAACAATGGTAGTTACTAGATGATACGATAGGAAATCTCACCATCTGCAGAGGAGTCTGTCTTTGAGCCTATGACAAACAAAACATGTTATTATTCTGAGAATGCTTAGTTGATTCAAAACCGTTTAACCTTATTGCTGCATACATTCTAACACATCTTCTTGGCTTCTCACCTGAGTTCTCTTGCATTTCACTAATTTGTCTGACATCATTTTGGTAAAATATCACATTACCTGAGAAGGAGCTTGTGCATTTGTTTCTTGAGATGCTCTGCTCACACAGCAAGAAGGAAAATGCAGTGCCCTCTACTGCTAGAATTGTTTGAATTATCTCCTTGAGTCAATGGCATTAGGTTCATTTCACAGCTGAAAGATATGTACCTTGGCGTATCAGGCCTACTTCAGCAACTCTGTTCAAATAATTGTAGTTACTGTACTAAGCTAAGAAACTAAAACAGTGCTTCGTTTCTTAAGGAAATCTATATCTTACCACAGTTGACCGCCAAGTCCTTGTCTCACAATGGCAATACTAATTGCAGAAAAATACTTGGAACTTTACTGTTTGGTACAATCTAGAAGATCGCTAAGGTACAGAGATGAGTTCTCTCTTAATTTACTAGGTTCCACAACAATGATATGCAAATATCACGTTACCTAGAACAAGAAATATGCTTTTTATTGCAGAGATTCTCTTCCCAAACTAAGACAGTGAAAATCCAGGGCATTGTGTAGTTTACAGGCCGGATCGAACAATTTACATGATGTGAGTGGGTTCACCTCAAACCACGAATCATTTTCTGAGGAGTTTGTCTCCAATTCTCTGCATCCTTTTACAAACAGTTGTATTTACTCGATGATATGAAAGGAAATCTCCCCATGTGCAGAGAAATCTGTCTTTGAGCCTCTGACAAACAAAACATGTTAATAATGTGAGAATGCATAGTTGCTTCGAAACTGTTTAACCTTATTGCTGCGTATATTCTAACACGTCTTCTTGGTTTCTCCCTGAGTTCTCTTACATTTCACTAATTTGCCTAACATCATTTTGGTAAAATATCACATTGCATCAGAGGCAGCTTGTGCATTTGTTTCTTGAGATGCTCTACTCAAACAGCAAGAAGGAAAATGCAGTGCCCTCTACTGGTTAAATCATTCGAATTATCTCCTTGAGTCATTGGGATTCAGTTCATTTCACAGCTGCAAGCAATGTAGCTTGGCATTTCAGGCCTATGTCAGCAACTCTGTTCAAATAATTGTACTGACTCTACAAAGCTCAGAAAGGAAAACAATGCTTTCTTTCTCAGAGAAATCTATGTCTTAATACACTCAACTGCCAAGTCCTTGTCTCACTATGGCATTACTACTTGGAGAAAAAGTACCTGGAACTTAAATCTTGGGTACATTCTGGAAGATCGCTTAGATTCTGAGATGAGTTCTCTCTTAATTTCCTAGGTTCCACAAGAATGATATGGAAATATCAAGTAACCTGCATCAAGAAGTATGCTTTTGACTGCACAGATTCTTTTCTGAAACAAAGAGAGCAAAAACGCAGGGCTTTGTATAGTTTGAAGACCACGTTGAACACTTTAGATGATGTGAGTGTGTTCACTTCAAAGCATGAATCATTTTCTGAGGAGTTTGTTGCCAATTCTCTGCATCATTTCACAAACAACTGTAGTTACTCGATGATATGAAAGGAAATCTCCCCATGTGCAGGGGAATCTGTCTTTGAGCCTATGACAAAGAAAACATGTAATTATTGTTAGAATGCTTAGTTGCTTCAAAACTGTTTAACCTTATTGCTGCGATCATTCTAACACGTTTTCTTGCCTTCTCACCTGAGTTCTCTTGTATTTCCCTAATTTACCCAACATCATTTTGGTAAAATATTACATTGCATCAGAGGCAGCTTGTGCATTTGCTTCTTGACATGCTCTGCTCAAACACCAGAAGGAGAATGCAGTGCCCTCTACTGTTTGAATCGTTTGAATTATGTCGTTGGGGCAATGGGATTCAGTTCATTTCATAGCTACAATCTATGTTCTTTGGCATTTCACGCCATCGTCAGCAACTCTGTTCAAATAATTGTAGTGACTCTCTGAAGCTAAGAGAGGAAAACAATCTGTTGTTCCTCAGGATAATCTATGTGTTAGTACACTCGACCACCAAGTCCTTTTCTCAATATGGCAATAATAATTGGAGAAAAAGTAAGTGGAGCTTTAATGTATGGTCCATTCTTGAAGATTGGTCAGATTCTGAGATGAGTTCTCTCTTAATTTACTAGATTCCACCACATTAATATGCAAATTTCATGTAATCTGCAACTGGAAATGTTCTTTTGACTACGAGTTCTAATTCTCAAAGTAAGAGAGCAAAAATGCAGGGTGATATGTAGATTCCAGACCGTGTTGTACAGTTCACATGATGTGAGTCCATTCAACTCAAAGGACAAGCCATTTTCCCAGGAGTTTGCTGCCAATTCTCTACATCCTTTTCCAAACAATTGTAGTTACTCGATGATACGAAAGGAAATCTGAACATGTGCAGAGAAATCTGTCTTTGGGCCTATGACACACTAAACATGTTATTATTATGAGAATCCTTAGTTGCCTCGAAACTGTTTATCCTTATTGCTGCGTACATTCTAACACATCTTCTTGGCTTCTCACATGAGTTCTCTTGCATTTCACTAATTTGCCTAACATCATTTTGGTAAAATATCACATTACATGAGAAGAAGCTTGTGCATTTGTTTCTTGAGATGCTCTGCTCAAACAGCAAGAAGGAAATGCAGTGCCCTCCACTGTTTAAATCGTTTGAATTATCTCATTGAGTCAATGGGATTCAGTTCATTTCATAGCTACAAGCTATGTTCTTTGGCGTTTCACGACATCGTCAGCAACTCTGTTCAAATAATTGTAGTGACTCTACGAAGCTAAGAAAGGAAAACAATGCTTTCTTTCTCAGGGAAATCTATGTCTTACCACACTCGACCACCAAGTCCTTGTCTCACTATGGCAATACTAATTGGAGAAATGTATGTGGAACTTTACTGTTTGGTACATTCTAGAGATCGCTTAGATTCTGAGATGAGTTCTCTCTTAATTTACTAGGTTCCACAACAATGATATGCAAATTTCATGTAACCTGCAACTAGAAATGTGCTTTTGACTGCAGAGATTCTTTTCTCAAATTAAGAGAGCAAAAATGCAGGACGTTGTGTAGTTTGCATACCATGATGGAACAGTTTAGATGATGTGAGTCCATTCACTTCAAAGCACAATCATTTTCTGAGGAGTTTGTTGCCAATTCTCTGTATCCTTTTACAAACAATTGTAGTTACTTGATCGTATGACAGGAAATCTCCCCATGTGCTAAGAAATGTGTTTTTTAGCCTATGACAAACAAAACATGTTATTATTATGAGAATGCCTAGTTGCTTCGAAACTGTTTAACCTTATTGCTGCATACATTCTAACACATCTTCCTTTCTTCTCACCTAAGTTCTCTTTCATTTCACTAATTTGCCTAACATCATTTTGGCAAAATATCACATTACATGAGAAGAAGCTCGTGCATTTGTTTCTTGAGATGCTCTGCTCAAACAGCAAGAAGGAAAATGCAGTGCCCTCCACTGTTTAAATCATTTCAATTTTCCCCTTGAGTAATGGGATTCGTTCATTTCACAGCTATAAGCCTCTGTCTTTGGCCATTTTCACGCCATCCTGAGGCAAGTCTGTTCAAATAATTGTAGTGACTCTTCGAAGCTAAGAAAGGAAAGCAATGCATTCTTTCTCCAAGGGAAATCTAAGACTTACCACACTCGCCACGCCAAGTCCGTTGACTCCACTATGACAATACTATTTGGAGAAAGACTATGTGGAACTTTACTATGTTATACATTACAGAGGACTGCTCAGATTCTGAGATGAGTTCTGTTTTAATTTACTAAGGACTGCAAAATGATATGCAAATATCATGTAACCTGGAACAAGTAATATGGTTTTGACTGCACAGATTCTTTTGTCAAACTAACAGAGCGAAAATGCAGAGTGTTGTGTAGTTTGCAGACTGCGTTGAACAGTTAGATGATGTGAGTCCATTCATTTCAAATCACAAGCAGTTTTCTAAGGAGTTGTAGCCAATCTTCTGAATCCTTTAGCAACAATTGTAGTTACTCCATGATATGAAAGGAAATCTCCCCATGTGCAGAGGAAATCTGTCTTTGATGCCTATGACAAACAAAACATGTTATTATTATGAGAATGCTTAGTTGCTTCAAAAACTGTTTAACCTTATTGCTGCATCCATTCTAACATGTCTTCTTGGCTTCTCACTGAGTTCTCTCTGCATTTCCACTAATTTGCCTAACATCATTTTGGTAAATAGCACATTACATGAGAGAAGCTTGTAGCATTTGTTTCTTGAGATGCTCTGCTCAAACAGCAAGAAGGAAAATGCAGTGCCCTCTACTGCTTTAAATCTTTAGAATTATCTCCTTGAGTCAATGGGATTCAGTTCATTTCTGCAGCCTGAAATCTATGTAGCTTTGCATTTCAGCCTAAGGTCAGCAACTCTGTTCAAATAATTGTACTGACTGTACAAAGGTAAGAAAGGAAAACAATGCTTTCTTTCTCAGGGAAATCTATGTGTTACCACACTCGACTGACAAGTTCTGTCTCACTATGACAATATATTTGGAGAAAGAGAAGGTGGAAGTTTACTGTTTCATACATTACAGAGGACTTCTTAAATTCTGAGATGAGCTCTGTTTTAATTTACTAAGTACCAAAACAACGAGAGGCAAATATAATGTTACCTGGAAGAAGAAATATGCTTTTGACTGCACAGATTCTTTTCTGAAAATGAGAGAGTGAAATTGCAAGGTATTGTGTAGTTTACAGACTGCGTTGAACATTTTAGATGATGTGAGTCCTTCACGTCAAAGCACAAGCCGTTTCTCAGGACTTTGCCACCAATTCTCTGTCCTTTTGCAAACGATGGTAGTTACTAGATGATACAATAGGAAATCTCACCATCTGCAGAGGAATCTGTCTTTGAGCCTATGACAAACAAAACATGTTATTATTATGAGAATGCTTAGTTGATTTGAAACTGTTTAACCTTATTGCTGCATACATTCTAACACATCTTCTTGGTTTCTCACCTGAGTTCTCTTGCATTTCACTAATTTGTCTGACATCATTTTGGTAAAATATCACATTACCTGAGAAGGAACTTGTGCATTTGTTTCTTGAGATGCTCTGCTCACACAGCAAGAAGGAAAATTCAGTGCCCTCTACTGTTTAAATTGTTTGAATTATCTCCTTGAGTCAATGACATTCAGTTCATTTCACAGCTGAAAGGTATGTAGCTTGGCGTATCAGGCCTACTTCAGCAACTCTGTTCAAATAATTGTAGTGACTCTATGAAGCTAAGAAATGAAAACAGTGCTTTGTTTCTTAAGGAAATCTATATCTTACCACAGTTGACCGCCAAGTCCTTGTCTC
The DNA here is from genome assembly GCA_036346955.1 of Dipus sagitta. Lineage (NCBI taxonomy): Eukaryota > Metazoa > Chordata > Mammalia > Rodentia > Dipodidae > Dipus > Dipus sagitta. Next base: position 463,303 of record CM070791.1, on the reverse strand, counting down.
ACTATGGCAATACTAATTGCAGTAAAATACTTGGAACTTTACTATTTGGTACAATCTAGAAGATCGCTATGCTACAGAGATCAGTTCTCTCTTAATTTACTAGGTTCCACAACAATGATATGCAAATATCACGTTACCTAGAACAAGAAATATGTTTTTGATTGCAGAGATTCTTTTCTCAAACTAAGAGAGTGAAAATGCAGGGCGTTGTGTAGTTTACAGACCGTATCGAACAATTTACATGATGGGAGTGGGTTCACCTCAAACCACGAATCATTTTCTGAGGAGTTTGTCTCCAATTCTCTGCATCCTTTTACAAACAATTGTATTTACTCGGTGATATGAAAGGAAATCTCCCCATGTGCAGAGAAATCTGTCTTTGAGCCTCTGACAAAAAAAGACATGTTAATAATGTGAGAATGCATAGTTGCTTCAAAACTATTTAACCTTATTGCTGCATACATTCTAACACATCTTCTTGGTTTCTCCCTGAGTTCTCTGGCATTTCACTAATTTGCCTAACATCATTTTGGTAAAATATCACATTGCATCAGAGGCAGCTTATGCATTTGTTTCTTGAGATGCTCTGCTCAAACAGCAAGAAAGAAAATGCAGTGCCTTCTACTGGTAAAATCATTCGAATTATCTCCTTGAGTCATTGGGATTCAGTTCATTTCACAGCTGCAAGCAATGTAGCTTGGCATTTCAGGCCTATGTCAGCAACTCTGTTCAAATAATTGTACTGACTCTACAAAGCTCAGAAACGAGAACAATGCTTTCTATCTCAGGGAAATGTATGTCTAGGTACACTCGACCGTCAAGTCCTTGTATGAATATAGCAATACCAATTGTAGAAAATATACAGGGAACTTTACTGTTTGGTACATTCTAGAAGACCACTTAGATTCTGAGATGAGTTCTCTTTTAATTTACCCAGTGATCCATAGCTATGATATTCAAATTTTCATGTACCCTTGAACAGGAATATGCTTTTGACTACACAGATTCTTTTCTCAAACTAAGAGAGTGAAAATGCAGGGTGTTGTCCAGTTTGCAGACCATGTTGAACAGTTAAGGTGACGTGAGTGTGTTCACTTCAAATCACGAATCATTTTCTGAGGAGCTTATCGCCAGTTCTCTGCACCCTTTCACAAACAATTGTAGTTACTCAACGATATGAAAGGAAATGTCCCCATCTGCAGAGAAATCTGTGTTTGAACCTATGACAAACAAAACATGTTGGTATTATGAGAATGCTTAGTTGCTTCGAGACTGTTTAACCTTATTCCAGCGTACATTCTAACACATCTTCTTGGCTTCTCACCTGAGTTCTCTTGCATTTCAGTAATATGCCTAACATCATTTTGGTAAAATCACACATTACATGAGAAGAAGCTTGTGCATTTGTTTCTTTAGGTTCTCTGCTCAAACAGCAAGAAGGAAAATGCAGTGCTCTCCACTGTTTAAATCATTTGAATTATCTCGTGCAGTCAATGGGATTCAGTTTATTTCAGAGGTACAAGGTATGTTCTTTGATGTTTCACGCCATCGTCAGCAACTCTGTTCAAATAATTGTAGTGCCTCTATAAAGTTAAGAAAGGAAAACAATGCTTCCTATCTCAGGGAAATCTATGTATTACCACACTCGACCACCAAGTCCTTTTCTCACTATGACAATACTATTTTGGGAAAGACTACAGGGATCTTTAGTGTTTTATACAGCACTGACGACGGCTTAGAGTCTGAGTTGAGTTCTATCTTAATTTACTGATTACCACAACAATGATATGCAAATATCATGTAACCTCAAACAAGAAATATGCTTTTGATTGCAGAGATTCTTTTCTCAAACTGAGAGAGCAAAAACTCACGGCGTTGTGTAGTTCGCAAAATGTGTTGAACAGTTTGTATGACGTGTGTGTGTTCACTTCAAAGCACAAATCATTTTCTGAGGAGTTTGTCGCCAATTCTCAGCATCCTTTTACAAACATTTGTCATTACTGGATGATAAGAAAGGAAACCTCCCCATATGCACAGGAATCTCTCTTTGATCCTATGACAAACAAAACATGTTATTAGTATGAGAATGCTTAGTTGCTTCAAAACTGTTTAACCTTATTGCTTCATACATTCTAACACATCTACTTGGCTTCTCGCCTGAGTTCTCTGGCATTTCCCAAATTTGGATAACATCATTGCTTCATAGAGTCACTACAATGATTTGAAAGAGTTGCTGAAGTAGGCCTGAAACGCCAAGCTACATAGCTAGCAGCTGTGAAGTGAACTGAATCCCATTTACTCAAGGAGATAAATCGAACAATTTAAACAGTGGAGGGCACTGCATTTTCTTTCTTGCTGTTTGAGCAGAGCATCTCGAGAAACAAACACACAAGCTGCCTCTCATGTAATGTGATATTTTACAAAAATGATGTTAGGCAGATTAGTGAAATGCCAGAGAACTCAGGTGAGAAGCCAAGAAGACGTGTTAGAATGTATGTAGCAATAAGGTTAAACAGTTTTGAAGCAACTAAGCATTCTCATCATAATAACATGCTTTGTTTGTCATAGGATCAAAGACAAATTTCTGTGCACATGGGGAGATTTCCTTTCATATCATCAAGTAACTACAATTGTTTCTAAAATGATGCAGAGAATTGGCTACAAACTCCTCAGAAAATCATTCGTGCTTTGAAGTCAAAGGACTCACATCAGCTACACTGTTCCATGCATTCTGTAAAGTACACTATGCCCTGCCTTTTTGCTGTCTTAGTTTGAGAAAAGAATCTGTGCAGTCAAAAACGTATTTCTTTTTCCAAGTTACATGATATTTGCATATTATTGTTGTGGAACTTAATAATTTAAAACAGAACTCATCTCTGAATCCAAGTGGTCCTCTGTAATGTACAAACAGGAAAGTTCACCATAGTCTTTCTCCAAATGGTATCTTCCTAGGGAGACAAGGACTTGGCAGTCGAGGGGTGGTAAGACATAGATTTCCCTGAGTAAGAGCGCATTGATTTCCTTTCTTATCTTCGTACACTCACTACAATTATTTGAACAGAGTTGCCGACCATGTCGTGAAATGCCAAAGACCAAAGCTTGTAGCTATGAAACAGACTGAATCTCATTGTCTCAAGGAGATAATTCAAATGATTGAAACAATAGAGGGCATTGCATTTTCCTTCTGCCTGTTGGAGCAGAGCACCTCAAGAAACAAATGCACAAGATTCTTCTTATGTAATGTGATATTTTACCAAAATGATGTTAGGCAGATTAGTGAAGTCCAAGAGAACTCAGGTGAGAAGCCAAGAACATGTGTTAGAATGTACGCTGGAATGATGATAAACAGTTTCGAAGCAACTGAGCATTGTCATAGGCTCAAAGACAGATTCCTCTGGAGATTGTGAGCTTTCCTTCCATATCACCGAGTAACTACAGTGTTTGTGAAAGGATGCAGAGAACTGGTGGCAAACTGCTGACAAAACGGCTTGTGGTTAGAGTTCAACAGACTCACATCATCTAAACTCCTCAATGCGGTCTGCAAACTTCACAACATCCTGCATTTTTGCTCTCTTAGTTTCAGAAAAGATTCTCTGCAGTTAAAAGCATATTTCTTGTTGCAGGTTACATGATATTTGCATATCATTGTTGTGGTACTTCGTAAAGTAAAACAGAACTCATCTCAGAATCTAAGCGGTCCTCTGTAATGTACATAACAGTGAAGTTCCACGTACTGTTTCTCCAAATATATTGTCATAGTGAGACAAGGATTTGGTGGTCGAGTGTGTTAATACATAGATTTCCCTAAGAAAGAATGCATTGTTTTCCTTTCTTAGCTTCACAGACTCACAACAACTATTTGAACAGAGTTGATGACGATGGCGTCAAACGGCAAAGAAAGTAGCTTGTACCTATGAAATGAACTGAGTCCCATTGACTCAATGAGATTGTTCAAAGGATTTAAACAGGGGAGGGCACTACATTTTCCTTCTTGTTGTTTGAACAGAGCATCTCAAGGAACAAATAAACAAACTTCTTCTCATGTAATGTGATATTTTACCACAATGATGTTAGGCAAATTAGTGAAATGCAAGAGAACTCAGGTGAGAAACCAAGAAGATATGTTCGAATGTATGCAGCAATAAGGTTAAACTGTCTCAAATACACTAAGCATTCTCATAATAATAACAGGTATTGTTTGTCATAGGCACAAAGACAGATTCCTCTGCACATGGGGAGATTTCCTTTCATATCATCGAGTAACTACAATTGTTTGTGAAAGGATACAGAGATTTGGTGGCCAACTCCTGAAGGAATGGCTTGTGCTTTGAAGGGAATGGACTCACATCCTCTAAACTGTTCAACGCGGTCTGCAAACTACACAATGCCCTGCATTTTTGCTCCCTTAGTTTGAGAAAAGAGTCTCTGCAGTCAAAAGCACATTTTTAGTTGCAGGTTACATGAAATTTGCATACCATTGTTGTGGAACCTAGTAAATTAAGAGAAATCTCATCTCAGTATATAACCAATGTTCTAGAATGTACCAAACAGTAAAGTTCCACATACTTTTTCTCCATTTAGTATTGCCATAGTGAGACAAGGACTTGGCGGTCAACTGTGGTAAGATATAGATTTCCTTAAGAAACAAAGCACTGTTTTCATTCCTTAGCTTCATAGAGTCACTACAATGATTTGAACAGAGTTGCTGAAGGAGGCCTGAAACGCGAAGCTACATAGCTAGCAGCTGTGAAGTGAACTGAATCCCATGTACTCAATGAGATAATTCGAACGATTTAAACAGTAGAGGGCACAGCATTTTCTTTCTTGCTGTTTGAGCAGAGCACCTCGAGAAACAAATGCACAAGCTGCCTCTCATATAATGTGATATTTTAACAAAATGATGTGAGGCAGATTAGTGAAATGCAAGAGAACTCAGGTGAGAAGCCAAGAAGACGTGTGAGAATGTATTGCAGCAATAAGGTAAAACAGTTCGGAAGCAACTAAGCATTCTCATAATAACAACATGTTTTGTTTGTCATAGGATCAAAGACACATTTCTGTGCACATGGGGATATTTTCCTTTGATATCATTGAGTAACTACAATTGCTTCTAAACTGATGGAGAGAATTGGCTACGAAATCCTCGGAAAATCATACGTGCTTTGAAGTGAAAGGACTCACATCAGTAACACTGTTCCCTGAGGTCTGTAAACTACACAATGCTCTGCGTTTTTGCTCTCTTAGTTGGAGAAAAGGATCTCTACAGTCAAAAGCATAGGTCTTGTTCCTGGTTACCAGATATTTGCATATCATTGTTGTGGAACCTAATAAATTAAGACAGAACTCATCTCAGAATCTAAGTGGTCCTCTGTAATGTACAAAACAGTAAAGTTCCCTGTAGTCTTTCTCCAAATTGTATCTTCCTAGGGAAACAAGGACTTGGTGGTTAAGTGTGGTAAGACATAGATTTCCCTGAGTAAGAGTGCATTGTTTTCCTTTCTTAGCTTCGTACAGTCACTACAATTATTTGAACAGAGTTGCCGACCATGTCGTGAAATGCCAAAGTACAAACCTTGTAGCTATGAAATGGACTGAATCTCATTGACTCAAGGAGATAATTAAAATGATTTAAACAGTAGAGGGCATTGCATTTTCCTTCTGGATGTTTGAGCAGAGCATCTCAAGAAACAAATGCACAAGATTCTTCTTATGTAATGTGATATTTTACGAAAATGATGTTAGGCACATTAGTGATGTGCAAGAAAACTCAGGTGAGAAGCCAAAAATACATGTTAGAATGTATGCAGCAATTATGATAAACAGTTTCGAAGCAACTAAGCACTGTCATAATAATAACAGGTTTTGTTTGTAATAGGCTCAAAGACAGATTCCTCTGCAGACTGTGATATTTCCTTTCATATCATCGAGTAACTACACTGTTTGGGAAAGGATGCAGAGAACTGGCGGCAAACTCCTGACGAAACGGCTTGTGCTTGGAATTGAATGGACTCACATCATCTAAACTACTCAACTCGGTCTGCAAACTTCACAACACCCTGCATTTTTGCTCTCTTAGTTTGAGAAAAGATTCTCTGCAGTTAAAAGCATATTTCTTGTTGCAGGTTACATGATATTTGCATATCATTGTTGTGGTACTTCGTAAAGTGAAACAGAACTCATCTCAGAATCTAAGTGGTCCTCTGTAATGTACATAACACTGAAATTCCATGTACTCTTTCTCCAAATATATTGTCATAGTGAGACAAGGATTTGGTGGTCTAGTATGTTAATACATAGATTTCCCTGAGAAAGACAGCATTGTTTTCCTTTCTTAGCTTCACAGACTCACAACAATTATTTGAACAGAGTGGATGATGATGGTGTAAAACAGCAAAGAAAGTAGCTTGTACCTATGAAACGAACTGAATCCCAAAGACTCAATGAGATAATTCAAAGGATTTAAGCAGGGGAGGGCACTGCATTTTCATTCTTGCTGTTTGAGCAGAGCATCTCAAGGAACAAATAAACAAACTTCTTCTCATATAATGTGATATTTTACCACAATGATGTTAGGCAAATTAGTGAAATGCAAGAGAACTCAGGTGAGAAACCAAGAAGATATGTTCGAATGCATGCAGCAATAAGGTTAAACTGTCTTGAATAAACTAAGCATTCTCATAATAATAACAGGTATTGTTTGTCATAGGCACAAAGACAGATTCCTCTGCACATGGGGAGATTTCCTTTCATATCACCGAGTAACTACAATTGTTTGTGAAAGGACGCAGAGAATTGGCCAACTCCTGAGGGAATGGCTTGTGCTTTGAAGGGAATGGACCCACATCATCTAAACTGTTCAACGCGGTCTGCAAACTACACAACGCCCTGCACTTTTGCTCCCTTAGTTTGAGAAAAGAATCTCTGCAGTCAAAAGCACATTTTTAGTTGCAGGTTACATGAAATTTGCATACCATTGTTGTGGAACCTAGTAAATTAAGAGAATTCTCATCTCAGTATATAACTGATCTTCTAGAATGTACCAAACAGTAAAGTTCCACATCATTTTTCTCCATTTAGTATTGCCATAGTGAGACAAGGACTTGGCGGTCAGGCTTGGGAAGATACAGTTTTCCCTAAGAAAGAAAGCATTGTTTTCCTTTCTTTGCTTCGTAGAGTCACTACAGTGATTTGAACAGAGTTGCTGAAGTAGGCCTGAAAAGCCAAGCTACATACCTACCAGCTGTGAAGTGAACTGAATCCCATTTACTCAACGAGATAAATCAAATGATTTAAACAGCGGAGGGCACAGCATTTTCTTTCTTGCTGTTTGAGCAGAGCATCTCGAGAAACAAATGCACAACCTGCCTCTCATGTAATGTGATATTTTACAAAAATGATGTTAGGCAGATTAGTGAAATGCCAGAGAACTTAGGTGAGAAGCCAAGAAGATGTGTTAGAATGTACTCAGCAATAAGGTAAAACAGTTCAGAAGCAACTAAGCATTCTCATCATAATAACATGTTTTGTTTGTCATAGGATCAAAGACAGATTTCTGTGCACATGGGGAGATTTCCTTTCATATCATTGAGTAACTACAATTGTTTGTAAAACGATGCAGAGAATTGGCTACAAACTCTTCTGAAAATCATTCATGTTTTGAAGTGAATGGATTCACATCAGCAGCAATGTTCAATGAGCGCTGTAAACTACCCAATGCCCTGTGTTTTTGCTCTCTTAGTTTGAGAAAAGAATCTTTGCTGTCAAAAGCATAGTTCTTGTTGAGGTTACATGAATTTGCAATATCATTGTTGTGGTACTTCGTAAAGTGAAACAGAACTCATCTCAGAATCTAAGTGGTCCTCTGTAATGTACATAACACTGAAATTCCATGTACTCTTTCTCCAAATATATTGTCATAGTGAGACAAGGATTTGGTGGTCGAGTGTGTTAATACATAGATTTCCCTGAGAAAGACAGCATTGTTTTCCTTTCTTAGCTTCACAGACTCACAACAATTATTTGAACAGAGTTGATGACGATGGCATAAAATGGGAAAGAAAGTAGCTTGTACCTATGAAACGAACTGAATCCCATTGACTCAATGAGATAATTCAAAGGATTTAAACAGGGGAGGGCACTGCATTTTCCTTCTTGCTGTTTGAGCAGAGCATCTCAAGGAACAAATGCACAAACTTCTCATGTAATGTGATATTTTACCAAAATGATGTTAGGCAAAATAGTGAAATACAAGAGAACCCATATGAGAAGCCAAGAAGATATGTTAGAATGTAAGCAGCAATTTGGTTAAACAGTCTCGAATAAACTAAGCATTCTCATAATAATAACATGTATTGTTTGTCATAGGCTCAAAGACACATTCCTCTGCACATGGAGAGATTTCCTTTCATATCATCGAGTAACTACAATTGTTTGTGAAAGGATGCAGAGAATTGGTGGCCAACTCCTGAGAAAATGGCTTCTGCTTAGAACTGAACGGACTCACATCATCTAAACTGTTCAATGCAGTCTGGGAACTACACAATCGCCCTGCATTTTTGCTCCCTTAGTTTGAGAAAAGAATCTCTGCAGTCAAAAGCACATTTTTACTTGCAGGTTACATGAAATTTGCATATCATTGTTATGGAACCTAGTAAATTAAGAGAAATGTTATCTCAGAATATAAGGAATCTTCTAGAATGTAACAAACAGTAGTGTTTCACATACATTTTCTCCATTTATTATTGCCATAGTGAGACAAGGACTTGGCTGTCGAGCTTGGAAAGATATAGATTTCCCTAAGAAAGAAAGGATTGTTTTCATTTCTTAGCTTCATTGAGTCACTACAATGAGTTGAACAGAGTTGCTGAAGTGGGCCTGAAATGCCAAGCTACATAGCTAGCAGCTGTGAAGTGAACTGAATCCCATTTACTCAATGAGATAAACTGAACGATTTAAACAGTGGAGGACACTGCATTTCCTTTCTTGCTGTTTGAGCAGAGCATCTCGAGAAATAAATGCACAAGCTGCCTCTCATGTAATGTGATATTTTACCAAAATGATGTTAGGCAGATTAGTGAAATGCCAGAGGACTCAGTTTAAACCCAGAAACATGTCAGAAATTTCCCCCGCAATAAGGTAAACATTTCAAACAACTTTAACAATCTCCCTAAAATAGCATGTTTTGTTGCATAGATCCCAAAAACACATTTTGTGCACATGAGATTTCCTTTCCCTATCAACAATAACACAATTGTTCGAAAACCATGCTAGAAAGGGTACAACTCCCAATAATCTTTCGTGCTTTGAATGAAATT
>CM070791.1:423493-453889 GCA_036346955.1 Dipus sagitta | reverse complement strand
TCCGTTCACTTCAATGCCCAAGCCGTTTACTGAGGCGTTTGCTGCCAAGTCCCTGCATTCTTTTCCAAACAATTGTAGTTACTCGATGATACAAAAGGAAATCTCCCCATGTGCAGAGAAATCTCTCTCTGAGCCTATGACAAACAAAATATGATATTATTATGAAAATTATTAGTTGCTTCAGAACTGTGAAACTTTATTGCTGTGTACATTCTAACACATCTTCTTGCCTTCTCAGGTGAGTTCTCTTGTATTTCACTAGTTTGTGTAACATCATTTTCGTAAAATATCATATTACATGAAAGAACCTTGTGCATTTCTTTCCTTATATGATCTGCTCAAACAGCAAGAAGGAAAATGAAGTGCCCTCTGCTGTGTAAACCGTTTGAATTACCTCCTTGAGTCAATGGGATTCAATTCATTTCATAGCTACAAAGTATGTTGCTTGGTGTTAAAGCCTATGTCAGCAACTCTGTTCAAATCATTATGGTGATTCTATGAGCCTAAGAAAGGAAAACAGTGTGTTCTTTCTCAGGGAAATCTATGTGTTAGTACACTCGACTGCCTAATCTTGTGCGGCGAGCCCCCCCGACCAGCGGGAAAAGAACAATCACCACACGAGGATCCTTCTTGATCACACTTTATTGGAGAGCTTCTTGGTTAACAGGAGAGCGGATGGAGAAGGACTCGGGGGCGGGGTGTGCAGCTACTTTTATAGGGGGATGGGCAATGAGGCACCTACTGATTGGCTGCTACCCGCTTGCCACCACCAGGCGCCACGGGATAGGCTCAGGACAGGTTGCGTCAAGCGCATGCGCGTACTTTGAATACGGTTGGCGCCAAAGCACTGTCGTAAAGAAGCTGAACACCACGAGGTTAGCGCCATCTTGTAATGGCGGATTAGATGTGGCTTCCTGCAGTGCCAGCGCCATCTAGTGTTGGCAACTAGATGTGGCCCCCTGCAATCTTGTCTTACTATGACAATACTAACTGGGGAAAAGCACATGGAACTTTAGTGTTTTGTACGTTCTAGAAGTCTGCTTAGTCTCTGAGATAAGTTCTCTTTTAATTTTCTAGCTTCCACAACAATAATATGGAAATATCATGTAACCTGCAAATAGAAATGTGCTTTGACTGCAGAGATTTTTTTTTTCTCAAACAAACAGAGTGAATTTACAGGGCGCTGTGTAGCTTGCAGAACATGTTGAACAGTTTAGATGATGAATTATCTCATTGAGTAGATGGGATTCAGTTCATTTCATGGCTACAAGCTATGTTGCTTGGCGTTTCATGCCACCTTCAGCATCTCTGCTGAAATAATGTAGTGACTCTCCGAAGCTAAGAAACGAAAACAATGCTTTCTTTCTTAGGGAAATCTATGTCTCACCACACTCCACTGCCAAGTCGTTGTCCCACTATGACAATTCTAATTGCAGAAAAAAGTTTGTGGAACTTAACTGTTTTGTACATTGTATAAGACTGTTTAGATTCTGAGATGAGTTCTCTCTTAATTTACTAGGTTCCACAACAATGATATGCAAATATCATGTAACCTGGAACTGGAAATGCACTTTGACTGCAGAGATTCTTTTCTCAACCTAACAGAGCAGAAAAGCAAGGCCTTGTGTAGTTTGAAGACCGCGTTGAACAGTTCAGATGATGTGAGTGCCTTCACTTCAAAGCTAAAATCATTTTCTGAGGGGTTTGTCGCCAATACCCTGCATTCTTTTCCAAACAATTGTTGTTACTCAATCATACAAAAGGAAATCTCCCCATCTGCAGAGAAATCTGTCTTTGAGTCTATGAAAAACAAAACATGTTATTATTATGACAATTCTTAGTTGCTTCGAAACTGTGGAACTTTATTGCTGTGTACATTCTAACATGTCTTCTTGGCTTCTCAGGTGAGTTCTCTTGTATTTCCCTAATTTGCCTAACATCATGTTGGTGAAATAGCACATTAGATGAGGAGAAGCTTGTGCATTTGTTTCTTGAGATGCTCTGCTGAAACAGCAAGAAGGAAAATGCAGTGCCCCCTACTGTTTAAATCATTCAAATTATCTCGTTGAGTCAATGGGTTTCAGTTCATTTCATAGCTACAGGCTATGTTGTTTGTCATTTCATGCCAACTTTAGCAACTCTGTTGAAGTAATGTGGGGACTCTAGGAAGCTAAGAAAGGAAAACAATGCTATGTCTTACCGCAGTCAACTTCTGTGTCTTTGTCTTTGTATGACAGTACTAGTTGGAGAAAATGTACGTGGAACTTTCCTGATTTGCACATTCAAAAAGTCCGCTTAGATTCAGAGATCAGTTCTCTTTTAATTTACTAAGTACCACAACAATGATATGCAAATATTATGTGACCTGGAAATAGAAGTGTGCTTTTGACTGCAGGGCTTCTTTTCTCAAACTAACAGAGCAAAAACACAGGGCGTTGTGTAGTATGCAGACTGCATTGAACAGTTCAGATGATGTGAGTGCATTCACTTCAAAGCACAAATCATTTTCTGAGGGGTTTGGCACCAATTCTCTGCATCCTTTTCCAAACAATTGTAGTTACTTGGTAATAGGAAAGGAAATCTCCCAATGTGCAGAGAGATCTAATTTTGAGCCTATGACAAACAAAACATGTTATTGCTATCACAATTCTTAGTTGCTTCAAAACTGTGGAACTTTATTGCTGAGTACATTCTAACACGTCTTCTTGGCTTCTCAGGTGAGTTGTCTTGTATTTCACTTATTTGCCTAACATTATTTTGGTAAAAAATGCATTACATGACAAGAACCTTGTGCATTTGTTTCTTGAGATTATCTGCTCAAACAGCCAGAAGGAAAATGCAGTGCCCTGTACTGTTTAAATCGTTTGAATTATCTCATTGAGTCGATGAGATTCAGTTCATTTCATACTACAAGCCATGTAGCTTGGTGTTTCAGGCCAACATCAACAACTCTGTTCAAATAGTTGTGGCGAGTCTACAAAGCTAAGAAAGGAAAACAATGCATTCTTTTACAGGGAAATGTATGTCTTACCACATTCGACCGCCAAGTCCTTGTCTCTCACTATGACAATGCTAATTCGAGAAAATGTATGTGGAAATTTACTGTTTTGTATATTCTAGAAGTCCACTTAGATTCTGAGATGAGTTTTCTTTTAATTCTCTGAGCTCCACACCAATGATATGCAAATATCATGTACCCTGCAACTAGAAATTTGCTTTAGACTGCAGAGATTCTTTCCTCAAACTAACAGAGGGAAATTTCAGGGTATTGTGTAGTTTCCAGACCGTGTTGAAAAGTTCTGATGATGTCAGTGCGTTCACGTTAAAGCACAAGCTGTTTTCTGAGGAGTTTGTTGCCAATTCTCTGCATTTTTTTCCAAAAAATTGTAGGTACTCGGTGATATGGAATAACATCTCCCCACGTGCAGAGAAGCCTGTCTTTGAGCCTATGCCAAACAAAACATGTTACTATTATGACAATTCTCAGTTGCTTGGAAACTGTGGAACTTTATTGCAGCTTACATTCTAACACGTCTTCTTGCCTCCTCAGGTGAGCTCTCTTGTATTTCACTAATTTGTCTAACATCCTTTAGGTAAACTGTCACATTACATGAGAAGAAGCTTGCATATTTGTTTCTTGAGAGGCTCTGCTCAAACAGCAAGAAGGAAAATGCTGTGCCCTCTTCTGTTTAAATCATTTGAATTATCTTGTTGAATCCATGGGATTCAGTTCATTTCATAGCTACAGGCTATGTTGCTTTTTGTTTCAGGTCTGCGTCTGGAACTCTGTCCAAACAGTTAGAGTGAATCTATGAAGCTAAGAAAGGGAAACAATGATTTCTTTCTCAGGGAAATCTATCTCTTATTTGGAGAAAAAGCAAGCGGAATTTTACTGTATAAACTTACTGCTGCGTACATTCTAACACGTCTTCTTGCCTTCTCAGGTGAGTTTTCTTGTATTTCACTAACTTGCCAAACATCATTTTGGTAAAATATCATGTTATATGAGAAGAAGGTTGTGCATTTCTTTCTTGAGATGCTGTGCTCTAACAGCAAGAAGGAAAATGCAGTGCCCTCTACTGTTTAAATCATTGGAATTATCTGATTGAGTCGATGGGATTCAGTTCATTCCATAGCAACAAGCTATGTTTCTTGGCATTAAAGGCCTACGTCAGCAACTCTGTTCAAATAATTGTGGTGACTTGACCAAGCTAAGAAAGGAAAATGATATGTTCTTTCTCACGGAAATCTATGTCTTAATTGGAGAAAAAGGATGTGGATCTTTACTGTTTTGTACATTGTAGAAGACCGCTTAGATTCTGAGAGAAGTTCTCTTTTAATTTACTAGGTTCCACAACAATGACATGCAAGTGCCATGTAACCTGCAAATAGAAATGTGCTTTTAACTGCAGAGATTCTTTTCTCAAACTAGCAGAGTGAAAATGCAGGGCGTTGTGTAGTTTGGAGACCATGTTGAACAGTTTAGATGATGTGAGTGTGTTCATTTCAAAGCCCAAATCATTTTCTGAAGAGTTGGAGGCCAATTCTCTGCATCCGTTTCCAAACAATTGTAGTTACTCAATGTTACAAAATGAAATCTGCACATATGCAGAGAAATCTTCCTTTGAACCTATGACAAACAAAACATGTTATTATTATGACAATCCTGAGTTGCTTTGAAACTTTGGATATATATTGCTGTGTACATTCTAACACGTATTCTTGGATTCTAAGGTGAGCTGTCTTGTATTTCACTAATTTGCCTAACATTATTTTGGAAAAATATCACATTACATGAGGAGAAAATTGTGCATTTGTTTCTTGAGATGCTCTGCTCAAACAGCAATAATGAAAATGCAGTGCCCTCTACTGCTTAAACCGTTTGAATTATCTGGTTGTGTCGATGGGATTCAGTTCATTTCATAGCTAGAAGCTATGTTGCTTGATGTTCTGGGCCAATGTCAGAAACTCTGTTCAAATAATTGTAGTGACCCTACTAAGCTAAGAAAGGAAAACAATGCATTCTTTCTCAGGGAAATCTATATCTTACAACACTCGACCGCAAAGTCCTTGTCTCATCATGACAATACTAATTGGTGAAAAAGTACATGGAACTTTACTGTTTTGTACCTTCTAGAAGACTGCTGAGATTCTGAGTTGAGTTCTGTTTTAATTTAATACGTTCCACAACAATGATATGCAAATGTCATGAAACCTGCAGCTGGAAATATGCTTTTGACTGCAGAGATTCTTTTCTCACACTAACAGAGTGAAAACGCAGAGCATTGTGTAGTTTGCAGACCATGTTGAACAGTTCAGATGATGTGAGTGTGTTCCCTTCAAAGCACAAATCATTTTCTGAGGCGTTTGTTGCCAATTCTCTGCATCCTTTTCCAAACAATTGTAGTTACTCAGTAATACAAAAGAAAATCTCCCCATTTGCAGAGAAATCTGTCTTTGAGTCTATGACAAAACATGTTATTAGGAATATGACAAGTCCTTGCTTCACTAGGACAATACTAACTGGAGAAAAAGTACATGGAACTTTACTGTTTTGTATATTCCAGAGGACAGACATAGATTCTGAGATGATATCTCTTTTAATTTACAAGGTTCCACAACTATGTGCAAATATCATGTGACCTGCAACTAGAAATGTGCTTTTGACCGCATAGATTCTTTTCTCAAACTAACAGAGCAAAAAAGCAGGGCATTGTGTAGGTTGCAGACCATCTTGAACAGTTCTGATGATGTGAGTCCATTTACTTGAAAGCACAAGCCATTTTCTGAAGAGTTTGTAGCCAATTCTCTGCATAATTCTCCAAACAATTGTAGTTACTCAGTGATATGGAAGGAAGTCTCCCCATGTGCAGAGAAATCTGTCTTTGAGCCTATGACAAACAAAACATGTTATCCTTATTACAATTTTCAGTTGCTGGGAAACTGGGGAACTTTTGTGCTGTGGACTTTCTAACATGTCTTCTTGGCTTCTCAGGTGAGTTGTCTTGTATTTCACTAATTTGCCTAACTTCATTTTTGCTTTTGACTGCAGACCTTCTTTTGACAGAATAACAGAGCAAAAAAAAAAAATTGTTATTGTTACGACAATTCTTAGCTGCTTTGAAACTGTGGAATTTTGTTGCTGTGGACATTCTAACATGTCGTCTTGGCTTCTCAGGTGTATCCTATTGTATTTCACTAATTGTCCTAACATGAGCTTGGTGAAATATCACATTACATGAGAAGAAGCTTGTGCATTTGTTTCTTGACATGCTCTGCTCAAACAGCAAGAAGGAAAATGCAGTAGAGGTACTGTTGAAATCATTTGAATTCAAATTCTCATTGAGTTGATGCGATTCAGTTCATTTCATATATACAAAGCTATGTTGCTTCACATTTCATGCCAACTTCAGCAAATCTGTTGAATTAATGTAGTGACTCTAGGAACCTGAGAAAGGAATACAATGCTTTCTTCTTCAATGAAACCTATGTCTTGCCCAAATCGACCACCAAGTCCTTGTGTTACTATGAAAATACTATTTGAAGAAAAACTATGTGGAAATTTACTGACTTGTAAATTCCAGAAGGGCGCTTAGATTCATAGATGAGTTCTCTTTTAATTCACCAACTTCCACAACAGTGATATGCATATATCATATAACCTGGAACTGGAAATATGCTTTTGACTGCAAAGATTCTTTTCTGAAACTAACAGAGCAAAAATACAGGGCGTTGTGTAGTTTGCAAACTGCGTTGAACAGTTCAGATGATGTGAGTCCATTCACTTCAAAGCACAAATTGTTTTCTTAGGAGTTTGTCGCCAATTCTCTGCATCGTTTGCCAAACAATTGTAGTTACTCTGTAAGATATGCAAATATCATGTACCCTGCTAGTACAAAGGTGCTTTTGACTGCAGAGTTTGTGTTCTCAAAGTAACAGAGTGAAAATGCAGGGCTTTGTGTAGTTTGAAGACTGTGTTGAACAGTTTAGTTGATGTGAGTCCTTTCACTTCATAGAACAAGCCATTTTCTGATGAATTTGTCACCAAATCTCTGCATCATTTTCCAAACAATGGTAGTTAATTGATATTATGAAAGGAAGTCTCCTCATGTGCAGAGAAATCTGTCTTTGAGCCTATAACAAACAAAACATGTTATTATTATGACAACTGTCAGTTGCTTGTTAACTGCGGAGCTTTATTGCTGTGTACATTCTGACACGTCTTCTGGGCTTCTCAGGTGAGTTCTCTTGTATTTCACTAATTTGCCTAACATCATTTTGGTAAAATATCACATTCCATGAGAGGAAGCCTGTGCATTTGTTTCTTGAGATGCTCTGCTCAAACAGCAAGAAGGAAAATGCTGTACCCTCTACTCTTTTAATGATTTGAATTATCTCATTGAGTTGATTGGATTCATTTCATTTCATAGCTACAAGCTATATTGCTTGGCATTTCAGGCCAACATCAGCAACTCTGTTGAAATAATTATAGGGACCAAATGAAGCCAAAAAAGGGAAAGAATGCATTCTTTCTCAGGGAAATCTATGTCCTTCCACACTCGACCATTAAATCCTTGTCTTACTATGACAATACTAATTGGAGAAAAAGTACATGGAATTCTACTGTTTTGTACATTCCAGATGATCACTTAGATTCTGAGATGAGTTCTCTATCAATTTACTCGGTTTCAAACCAATGATATTCGAATATCATTTAACTTGCAACTAGAAATGTGCTTTTGACTGCAGAGACACTTTGGTCAAACTAACAGAGTGAAAATGCAGGGTGTAGTGTAGTTTGTACACCATGCTGAACAGTTTAGATGATATGAGTCTGTTCACTTCAAAGCACAAGACATTTTCTGAGGAGTTTTCACCAATTCTCTTCATCCTTTTCCAAAGAATTATAGTTACTCGATGATATGAAAGGATCTCTCCCCATGTGCAGAGAAACCTGTATTTGAGCCTATGACAAAAAAAAGCCATGTTATTCTTATGACGATTCTTAGGTGCTTCCAAACTGTGGAACTTTATTGCTGTGTACATTCTAACACGTCTTCGTACCTTCTCAGGTGAGTTCTCTTGTATTTCACTAATTTGCCTAACAACATATTGGTAAGTTATCACATTACATGAGAAGAAGCTTCTGCATTTGTTTCTTGAGCTGCTCTCCTCAAACAGCATGAAGGACAATGCCGTGCCCTGTACTGTTTAAATCGTTCGACTTATATCATTGAGACAATGGGTTTCAGTTCATTTCATACCTGCAAGGTGTGCTGCTTGGGGTTTCAGGCCTACGTCAGCAACTCTGCTCAAATAATTGTAGTGACTCTATGAAGCTAAGAAAGGAAAACAATGTGTTCTTTCCAAGGCAAATCTATGTCTTACCACACTTGACCACCAAGTTGTGGTGTTACAATGACAATACTAATTGAAGAGAACTATGTGGAACTTTACTGTTTTGTATATTCTAGAAGACTACTTAGATACAGACATGAGTTCTCTTTTAATTTACTAGGTTCCACAACAATGATATATGAATATCATGTAACCTGCAACTGGAAATGTGCTTTTGACTTCAGAGATTCTTTTGTCTAACTGACAGAGCAAAAATGCAGGCCATTGTGTAGTTTGCAGACCATGCTGAACAGTTTTGATGATGTGAGTTTGTTCACTTCAGAGCACAAGCCGTTTTCTGAGGGGATTGTCACCAATTCTCTACATCCTTCTCCAAACAATTGTAGTTACTCGATGATATGAAAGGAAATCTCCCAATGTGCAGAGAAATCTGTCTTGGAGCCTATGACAAAAAAAAACCCATATTATTAAGACAATTCTTAATTGCTTCGAAACTGTGGGAAGTTATTGCTTTATACATTCTAACTCGTATTCTTGGCTTATCAGGTGAGTTCTCTTGTAGTTCACTAATTTGCCTAACATCATTTTGGTAAAATATCACTTTACATGAGAAGAAGCTTGTGCATTTGTTTCTTGAGATGGTCTGCTGAAACAGCAAGAACAGAAATGCAGTGCCCTCTACTGTTTAAATCGTTTGAATTATCTCATTGAGTGGATGGAATTCAGTTCATTGCATAGCTACAAGCTATGTTGCTTGTCGTTTCAGGCCTACATCAGCAACTCTGTTCAAATAACTGTAGTGACTCTACTAAGCAAAGAAAGGAAAACAATGCGTTGTTCTTCAAGGAAAGGTATGTCTTAACACACTCGATTGCAAAGACCTTGCCTTACTATGACAACACTAGCTCAAGAAAAACTACATGGAACTTTGCTGATTTGTACATTCCAGAAGACTGCTTAGATTCAGAGAT
Source organism: Dipus sagitta (assembly GCA_036346955.1). Taxonomy (NCBI): domain Eukaryota; kingdom Metazoa; phylum Chordata; class Mammalia; order Rodentia; family Dipodidae; genus Dipus; species Dipus sagitta. Next base: position 444,560 of record CM070791.1, on the reverse strand, counting down.
CAGTTCTCTCTTAATTTCCTAAGTTCCACAACCATGTCATGCAAATATCATGTAACCTGCAACTAGAAATGCGCTTTTGACTGCAGAGATTCTTTTCTGAAACTAACAGATGGGAAATTCAGGGTCTTGTGTAGAGTGCAGACCATGTTGATCAGTGCAGATGTTGTGAGTCATTTCACTTCTAAGCACAAGCCATTTTCTGAGGAGTTTCTTGCCAATTCTCTGCATCTTTTTCCAAACAATTGTAGATACTCGATGATATGAAAGGAAGTCTCCCCATGTGAAGAGAAATCTCTCTTTCAGCCATGATAAACAAAACATGTTATTATGACAATTCTAAGTTGTTTGGAAACTGTGGAACTTCATTGCTGTGCACATTCTAACACATCTTCTTGGCTTCTCAGGTGAGTTCTCTTGTATTTCATTAATTTGCCTAACATCATTTTGGTAAAATATCCCATTACATGAGAAGAAGCTTGTACATTTGTTTCTTGAGATGCTCTGCTCAAACAACAAGAAGGAAAATGTAGTGCCCTCTACTGTTTAAGCCATTTGAATTATCTCATTTAGTTGATGGCCATTTATGGCAAATGGATATAATTCATGTTTCTGAGTTTGGAAAAATGAAATTTGTACATGTTTCTATTGACACTTATTCTGGTTTCATTTGTGCTTCTGCTCAAACAGCAGAAGCTACTAAACATGTTATTGCTCATTGTCTTCATTCTTTTAATATTCTAGGAGTACCTAAACAACTGAAAACAGATAATGGTCCAGGATATACAAGTGCAGGATTTAAGCACTTTTGTTATTCTTTTAATATTGAGCATGTTCCTGGAATTCCTTATAATCCCCAAGGACAAGGTATCATTGAACGAGCAAATGGAATATTAAAAATCTGGTTACAAAAAACAAAAAAGGGGGAAATGACACAGGGATCAGTAACAAAATGGCTAAATCATACTTTATTTATTTTAAATTTTTTACTTTTGGATGCAAAAGGGTTTTCTGCTGCTGACCATTTTTGGCATGCACAAACCAAAACTAATTATGCTAAAGTAATGTGGAAAGATCCATTGACTAACAAATGGAGTGGACCCGACCCTGTATTAATATGAGGATGAGGATCTGTTTGTATTTTTTCACAGAAAGAAAATGGAGCCAGATGGTTGCCAGAATGCTTGGTCTGGTATGCAGGCCACAAGGTTGAACAAGAGGACACTGCTGATCCTGATAATATGGAGTCATCTACATCCTGCTTACAGTGAACTCTACTGCACCTATGTTCCTGATCCTCCTATATTACATCCAGTGACCTGGGAAAAAAAAGAAATCATAGTTCTAGTCAATAACACTCGGTTGCTAAGCACGCCATCTAGTAAAAATATAAAATTACATCAAGTAATTATGAGTTCATATTCAGGGCATGGTCTAGGTATTCCACTATGCTTTTCTAAGACCAGCATAGTGGAATGTTTTGAAATAAAGGAAAGAAACATTACTGTAAAGCATGTACAAGAGCATGTACAAGGTACAAAAAAGATAAAGCAGGTTCAAACAAGCAGAATTTCTATTTGTCTTCCCTATGGAAATCAAGTTACAGGGGATAGTCCACCAGAGGATTTTATTCCTTGTGAAGGAAATACACCTTGGTTCAGTAAATCTATACATTGGAGCAAATGCATAGGGAAAAAATTTATCAGGTATAATGTTTCTGGATCTACTAGATATGTTAAGGATTGGTCAGGATCAGCAGGTTCTATAGGGAGTAAAACTGAATGGGTTAATGATTGGGCTACTGGACTGTCCTCAGGACTGTGCTGGTCAGACATGGACATCAGCAAACTTACGTGTGGAAAATTGCTGCTGCTATGGGAGGTATCAAGGTTACATCTGATAGCAATAATCCAAATAGTCTTCCAAAGGGAACTGTTATGGCCTGTGTTACACCACCTTATGCCCTGATGATAGGAAATATAAATATAAATATTACTTGGCATCATGGGTCTGAAGGAATGTTTAATGTTACCTGTGATAATTGTAGTCTGTCCAATTGTATTTCTCATGATTCAAAAACTGTAATGATTGTCAAACAACCTGCATTTGTTATGATTCCTGTAAATCTTTCTAAGCCTTGGTATTCTGACAAGGGTATTCAAATACTAGAGGAGTTTAAAAATAGTTTAAGTAGACAAAAGAGAGTTATAGGTTTAATTATTACTGGGATTGCTGCATTTATTACATTGTTAGCTTCTATTACTACTGCTGCTCTTGCTCTTGCACAAGAAGTTCATACTGCACACTTTGTTAATAATCTAGCTAAAAACATTTCTGTTGCTCTGGGAACTCAAGTAACCATAGATAAGAAGTTAGAAGAAAAAATAGATGCTTTGTTTGATGTAGTGACATATTTAGGAGAGCAAATTCAAGGATTGAAGATTAGAGCTCGTCGGAATGCCATGCAAATTACCAATGGATCTGCATCACTTCTAAAACTTACAATGCTAGTTATGAAGATTGGGTAAAGGTCAAAATGCATTTAGAAGGAATTTGGCACCATGATAACATTTCGTTAGATTTGGTTAGTTTACATTCAGAAATACTAGCTATACAGAAGAGTCATCTTGATTTTGATGCCACTAAGGCTGCTAATGATTTAATTGCTGCAATTAAGTCTGTGTTGCCTGGCTGGGACTCTCTGAGTTCCTGGATAGGCAGCTTTGCAGCTGTGGGAGTTTGCCTTCTGCTTCTCTTATGCCTATTGCCTATTTTCTTCAAGTGTCTAATGAGGTCTATTGTAAATGTTCGTGCAGAGGTCCGAGCTATGCACTATAGAACACTTCCTTGGCTCCCTGAGACTTTATCCTAATTCTCCCTGAATTTTATCCGGCTGGTAGCCAGAGACGGGTAAGATCGGGGGAGGAGACACCCAACCTAAGACAGGGCATGTATTGAAGGATAATACGTTTGTCCAATGACGGGTAAGGATGTTCTTCTGCCTCTGACAACCTAAGACAGGCACAGTCACTTCTTTTAATAAATAAAGAAGGGGGAGATCTCGGGAGCTGCAGCTTCTCTGAGACCTTGGGGACTACAGCTGGTCTTTGACCTCTTGACACAGAGGCAATTAACTTAGGGTCTTGTTTAAACAGGCACCAGGCACAGAGGCCTTATCATACGGCCTTGGAGAAGTGGACCCAGACACAGAGGCATAAATTATTATACGACCCTGGTGAAGCTGACTTTAGGCACATAGGCATTGCTGAAAAAAGTTTTCTTTTCTGTATATAAGCTTGTGTTTGCCTGAATAAACCTGAGCCTTGATCAGAACTTGTCTTGGCTCCATTCCTTGTGTTCTTGTCTCAGATTCATTCCCACTCCCTCCTTCGAGGTCTGTTTCGACTTGTGCTGAAGGCCGGCACTCATATCATCGAGTACCTACAATTGTTGGGAAAAAGATGCAGAGAATTGGCAGCCGAGTGTACTAAGACATAGACTTCCCTGACAAAGAACGCATTGTTTGCCTTTCTTACCTTCATAGAGTCACTACAATTATTTGAACAGAGTTGCTCATGATGGTGTGAAATTTCAAAGAACATCGCTTGTAGCTATGAAATTCACTGAATCCCATTGACTCAATGAGATAATTCAAATAATTTAAACAGTAGAGGACACTGCATTTTCCTTCTGGCTGTTTGAGCAGAGCATCTCAAGAAACAAATGCACAAGCTTCTTCTCATGTAATATGATATTTTACCAAAATGATGTTAGGGTAATTAAGGAAATACAAGAGTTCTCAGTTGAGAAGCAAAGAAGATGTGTTAGAATGCACGCAGCAATATGGTTCAACAGTTTCGAAACAACTAAGCATTCTCATAATAATAACATGTTTTGTTTGTCATAGGCTCAAAGACAGATGCCTCTGCAGATGGGGAGATTTCCTGTCATACGTTCGAGTAACTATAGTTGTTTGGAAAAGGAGGTAGAGAATTGGTGGCAAACACCTGAGAAAAGGCTTTGTGCTTTGAAGTGAAAGGAGTCATATCATCAAAACTGTTCAATGTGGTCTGCGAACTATGCAACGCCCTGCATTTTTACACTCTAGGTTTGAGAAAAGAATCTCTGCAGTCAAAAGCACATTTCTAGTTGCAGGTTACATGAAATTTCCATATCATTGTTGTGGAACCTAGTAAATTAAGAGAGGAGTCATCTCAGAATCTAAGCAATCTTCAAGAATGTACCAAACAGTAAAGTTCCAAGTACTTTTTCTCCAATGAGTGTTGCCATAGTGAGACAAGGACTTGGCGGTCGAGTGTACAAAGACAGAGAATTCCCTGAGAAAGAAAGCATTGTTTTCCATTCTGTGCCTTGTAGAGTCACTACAATTATTTTACCAGAGTTGCTCACGATGGCATGAAACGGGAAAAAGCATAGTTTGTAGCTATGAAATGAACTGAATTCCATTGACACAATGAGACAATTAAAACGATCGAAACAGTAGAGGGCACTGCATTTTCCTTCTGGCGGATCAAACAGAGCATCTCAACAAACAAATGCACAAGCTTCTTCTCATGTAATGTGATAATTTACCAAAATGATCTTAGGCAAAATAGGGAAATACAAGAGAACTCAGGTGAGAAGCCAAGAAGACGTGTTACAATGTATGCAGCAATAAGGCTAAACCCTTTCAAGGCAACTAAGCATTCTCATAAAAATAACATGGTTTGTTTGTCATAGGCTCAAACACAGATTCCTGTGCAGATGGTGAGATTTCCTTTCATATCCTGGAGGAGCTACAATTGTTTGGAAAAGGATGCAGAGAATGGGCGGCAAACTCCTGAGAAAATGGCTTGTGCTTTGAAGTGAATGACTCAAGTCATCTAAACTGTTCAACGTGGTGTGCGAAATACACAACGCCCTGCATTTTCTCCCCCTTAGTTTGAGAAAAGAATCTCTGCATATCATTGTTGCAATACTTGGTAAATTGAAACAGAACTCACCTCAGAATCTAAGAGGTCCTGTGTAATGTACAAAACAGTAGAGTTCCACGTACTCTTTCTCCAAATACTATTTTCATAGTCCAGCAGGGACTTGGCGGTCCAGTGGGGTAAGTCACAGATTTCTCTGAGGAAGAACACATTGTTTCCTTTCTCAGCTTTGTAGAATCACTGCCATTATTTGAACAGTGATGGTACAATGGCGTGAAATGCCAAAGGACATAGATTGTAGCTATGAAATGAACTGAATCCAATTGATTCTATGAGATAATTCAAACGATTGAAACAGTAGACGGCACTGCATTTTCCTTCTGGCTGTTTCAGCAGAGCATCTCAAGAAACAAAAGCACAAGCTTCTCTCATGGAATGTGATATTTTACAAAAATGACATTAGGCAAATTGGTGAAATGCAAGAGAACTCAGGTGAGAAGGCATGAAGACATGTTAGAATATATGCAGCAATAAGGTAAAACAGTTTCAAAGCAACTAAGCATTCTCATAATAATAACATATTTTTTATGTCATAAGCTCAAACACCGATTCCTCTGCTGATGGTGAGATTTCCTTTCATATCAAAGAGTAACTACAATTGTTTTGAAAAGAATGCAGAGAATTGGAGGCAAACTCCTAAGAAAACAGCTTCTGCTATGACGTGAACGGACTCACATCATCTAAACTGTTCGACGCTATCTGCAATCTACACAACGCCCTGCACTTTCACTCTCTTAGTTTGCGAAAAGTATCTCTGCAGTCAAAAGCAGATTTGTAGTTGCAGGTTACATGAAATTTGCATATCGTTGTGGAACCTAGTCAATTAAACGAGAACTCATCTCAGAATCTAAACGATCTACTAGAATGTACCAAACAGTAAAGTACCACGTCCCATTTCTCCAATTAATATTGCCATAGTGAGACAAGGACTTAGTGGTCGAGTGTACTAAGACAGAATTCCCACAGAAAGAAAGCAGATGGGGAGATTTCTTTTCATATAATTGAGTACCTACAATTGTTTGGAAAGAGATGCAGAGAATTGGCAGTCGAGTGTACTAAGACATAGTCTTCCCTGCGAAAGAACGCATTGTTTTCCTTTCTTACTTTCATAGAGTCACTACAACTATTTTAACAGAGTTGCTCACGGTGGCATAAAATTTAAAAGAACATAGCTTGTAGCTATGAAATTCACTGAATCCCATTGATTCAATGAGATAATTCAAATAATTTAAACAGTAGAGGGCACTGAATTTTCCTTCTGGCTATTTCAGCAGAGCATCTCAAGAAACAAAAGCACGTGCTTTCTCATGGAATGTGATATTTTACCAAAATGATGTTAGGCAAATTAGAGAAATGCAAGAGAACTCAGTTGAGAAGGCATGAAAACGTGTTAGAATATACGCAGCAAATAGGTTAAACAGTTTCAAAGCAACTAAGCATTCTCATAATAATAACATATTTTTTATGTCATAGGCTCAAAGACCGATTACCCTGCAGATGGTGAAATTTCCTTTAGTATCAAAGATTAACTACAACTGTTTGGAAAAGAATGGAGAGAATTGGAGGCAAACTCCAAAGAAAACGGCTTGTGCTTTGACGTGAACGGACTCACATCATCCAAACTGTTTGATGCTGTCTGCAATCTACACAACGCCCTGCACTTTCACTCTCTTAGTTTGTGAAAAGTATCTCTGCAGTCAAAAGCAGATTTCTAGTTGCAGGTTACATAATATTTGCTTATCATTGTTGTGGAACCTAGTCAATTAAGAGAGAACTCATCTCAGAATCTCAGCGATCTTCTAGAATGTACCAATCAGTAAAGTACCACGTCCCATTTCTCCAATTAGTATTGCCATAGTGAGACAAGGACTTGGCAGTCCAGTGTACTAAGACAGATTTCCCTGAGAAAGAAAGCAGATGGGGAGATTTCTTTTCATATCATTGAGTACCTACAATTGTTTGGAAAAAGATGCAGAGAATTGGCAGTCGAGTGTACTAAGATGTAGACTTCCCTGAGAAAGAATGCATTGTTTTCCTTTCTTACCTTCATAGAGTCACTACAATTATTTGAACAGAGTTGCTCACGATGGCTTGAAATTTCAAAGAACATCGCTTGTAGCTGTGAAATTCACTGAATCCCATTGACTCAATGAGATAATTCAAATAATTTAAACAGTAGAGGGCAATGCATTTTCTTTCTGGCTGTTTGAGCAGAGCATCTCAAGAAACAAATGCACAAGCTTCTTCTCATGTAATGTGATATTTTACCAAAATGATGTGAGGGTAATTAATGAAATACAAGAGAACTCAGTTGAGAAGCCAAGAAGATGTGTTAGAATGTACGCAGCAATAAGGTTCAACAGTTTCAAAGCAACTAAGCATTCTCATAATAATAACATGTTTTGTTTGTCATAGGCTCAAAGACAGAAGCCCCGCAGATGGGGAGATTTCCTGTCATACGTTCGAGTAACTATAGTTGTTTGGAAAAAGAGGTAGAGAATTGGTGGCAAACACCTGAGAAAAGGCTTTGTGCTTTGAAGTGAACGGATTCATATCATCTAAACTGTTCAACGCGGTCTGTGAACTATGCAACGCCCTGCATTTTCACTCTCTTAGTTTGAGAAAAGAATCTCTGCAGTCAAAAGCACATTTTTAGTTGCAGGTTACATGAAATTTCCATATCATTGTTGGGGAACCTAGTAAATTAAGAGAGGAGTCATCTCAGAATCTAAGCGATCTTCAAGAATGTACCAAACAGTAAAGTTCCAAGTACTTTTTCTCCAATGAGTGTTGCCATAGTGAGACAAGGACTTGGCGGTCGAGTGTACAAAGACAGAGAATTCCCTGAGAAAGAAAGCATTGTTTTCCTTTCCGTTCTTTGTAGAGTCACTACAATTATTTTAACAGAGTTGCTGATGTAGGCATGAAACTCCAAGCTACATAGGCTGCAGCTGTGAAATGATCTGAACCCCATTGACTCAACGAGATAATTCAAACCATTAAAACAGTGGAGGGCAGTGCATTTTCCTTCTTGCTGTTTCAGCAGAGCATCTCAAGAAACAAATGCACAAGGTCCACTCATGTAATGTGATGTTTTACCGAAATGATGTTTTGCAAATTAGTGAAATGCAAGAGAACTCAGGTGAGAATCCATGAAGATGTGTTAGTATGTACGCAGCAAGAAGGTTACACAGTTTTGCAGCAACTAAGCATTCTCATAATGATAACATGTTTTGTTTGTCATAGGCTCAAAGACAGATTTCTCTGCACATGGGGAGATTTCTTTTCTGATCATCCAGTAACAAAAACTGTTTGTAAAATGATGCAGGGAATTGGCTACACAGTGCTCAGAAAATGATTCGTGCTTTCAAGTGCACACGCACATCATCTAAAATGTTCAACGCGGTCTGCAAACTACACAATGAGCTGCGTTTTCGCTCTCTTAGTTTGAGAAAAGAATCTGTGCAGTCAAAAGCATATTTCTTGTTCCAGGTTACATGATATTTGCATTTCATTGTTGTGGTACTTAGTAAATTGAAACGGAACTCATCTCGGAATCAATACCGTCCTCTGTAGTGTACAAAACAGTAAAGTTCCACGTACGCTTTCTCCAAATTGTATTGTTATAGTGAGACAAGAACTTGGCGGTCGAGTGTGGTAAGACATGGATTTCCCAGAGAAAGAACGCAGTGTTTTTCTTTCTTAGCTTCTTAGAGTCACTACAATTATTTGAACACAGTTGCTCAGGATGGCGTGAAATGGGAAAAAGCATAGCTTGTAGCTATGAAATGAACTGAATTCCATTGACACAATGAGATAATTCCAAGGATTTAAACAGTAGAGGGCACTGCATTTTCCTTCTGATGGTTTGAGGAGAGCATCTCAACAAACAAATGCACAAGCTTCTTCTCATGTAATGTGATAATTTACCAAAATGATGTTATGCTAATTAGGGAAAGAGAAGAGAACTCAGGTGTGAAGCCAAGAAGATGTGTTAGTATCTACGGAGCAATAACTTTAAGCTGTTTGGAAGCAACTAAGCATTCTGATAATAAGGACATATTTTGTTTGTCATAGGCTCAAAGACAGATGCCTCTGCAGATGGGAAGATTTCCTTTTGTATCATTGAGTAACTACAATTGTTTGGAAAAGGATGCAGAGAATGGCGGCAAACTCCTGAGAAAACAGATTGTGTTTTGAAGAGAAAGGTCTCACATCCACTATACTGTTCAACACGGTGTGCAAACTACACAAATGCACAAGTTTCTCTCAGGTAATGTGATATTTTACAGAAATGATATTATGCAAATTAGTGAAATGCAAGAGAACTCAGGTGAGAAGCCATGAAGATGTGTTAGTTTCTACGCAGGAAGAAGTTTACAGAGTTTTGAAGCCAGTAAGCATTCCTATAGTAATAACATGTTTTGTTTGTCACAGGCTGAAAGTCAGATTTCTCTGCACATGGGGAGATTTCATTCCATATCATCGAGTAACTACAATTGTTTGTAAAAGGATGCACAAAATTGGCAACAAACTCCTCAGAAAATTATTCGTGCTTTGCAGTGAACACACTCACATCATGTAAAATGTTCAAGGCAGTCTTCAACCTACACAACACCCTGCGTCATTGCTCTCCTAGTTTGAGGAAAGAATCTGTGCTGTCAAAACCATATGTCTTGTTCCAGGTTACATGATATTTGCATATGATTTTTGTGGTACTTAGTAAATTAAAACAAAACTCATCTCAGAATGTATGCGGTGCTCTGTATGTACAAAACATTAAAGTTCCACGTACTTTTTCTCCAGTTAGTATTGTCATAATCAGGCCAGGACTTGGCGGTCTAGTATGGTTAGACACAGATTTACCTGAGGAGAATGCATTGTTTCCTTTCTTAGCTTCCTAGAGTCACTACAGTTGTTTGAACAGAATTTCTACGATGGTGTCAAGAGCCAGAGAACATAGCTTGTAGCAATGTAATGAACTGAATCCAATTGACTCAATGAAATAATTCAAATGATTTAAAACAGTAGAGGGCACTGCATTTTCCTTCTGGATGTTTGAGCAGATCATCTCAAGAAACATATTCACAAGCTTCTTCTCCTGTAATGTGATATTTTACCAAAATGATCTTAGGCAAAATAGGGAAATACAAGAGAACTCAGGTGAGAAGCCAAGAAGACATGTTAGAATGTATGCAGCAATAAGGTTAAACCGTTTCAAAGCAACTAAGCATTCTCATAATAATAACTTGTTTGGTTTGTCATAGGCTCAAACACAGAATTCTGCGCACATGTTGAGATTTCCTTTCATATCGGGGAGTAGCTATAGTTGTTTGGAAAAGGATGCAGAGAATTCGCGGCAAACTCCTGAGAGAATGACTTGTGCTTTGAAGTGAATGACTCATGTCATCTAAACTGTTCAGCGCGGTAAGCGAAATACACAACGCCCTGCATTTTCTCCCCCTTAGTTTGAGAAATGAATCTCTGAAGTCAAAAGCACATTTCTGGTTGCAGGTTCCACAAAATTTGCATATCAATGTTGTGGAATCTAGTAAAATGAGAGAGAACTCATCTCAGAACCTAAGTGATCTTCTGGAAGGTACCAAACAGTAAAGTCCAACGTACTTTTTCTCCAGTTAGCATTGCCATAGTGAGACTAGGACTTGGCGGTCGAGTGTACTAAGACATAGATTTCCCTGTGAAAGAAAGCATTGTATTCCTTTCTGAGATTCCAAGAGTCAGTACAATTATTTCAACAGAGTGACTCACATAGGCCTGAAACGCCAAGCTACATAGCTTGCAGCTGTGAAATGATCTGAATCCCATTGACTAAATGAGATAATTCAAACTATTTAAACAGTACAGGCTACTGCATTTTCCTTCTGGCTGTTTGAGCAGAGCATCGCAAGAAACAATGCACAAGCTTCTTCTCATGTAATGTGATATTTTACCCAAATGATGATAGGAAAATTAGGGCAAATACAAGAGAAGTCAGGTGAGAAGCCAAGAAGACTTGTTAGAATGTACGCAGCTATAAGTTTAAACAGTTTGGAAGCTAGCTAAGCATTCTCATAATAATAACATGTTTTGTTTGTCATAGTCTCAAAGACAGATTCCTCTGCAGTAGGTGAGATTTCCATTCGTATCATCCAGTAACTACAATTGTTTGGAAAAGGATGCAGGCAATTGGCAGGCAAACTCCTGTGAAAATGGCTTGTGCTTTGAAGTGAACGGACTCACATCATCTAAACTGGTCAACGCGGTCTGAAACAACACAACGCCCTGCGTTTTCTCTCTCCTTAGTTTGAGAAAAGAATCTGTGCAGGCAAAAGGATATTTCTTGTTTCAGGTTACATGATATTTGCATATCATTGTTGTGATACTTAGTAAATTGAAACAGAACTCACATCACAATCTAAGAGGTCCTGTGTAATGTACAAAACAGTAAAGTTCCACATACTCTTTCTCCAAATACTATTTTCATAGTCAGGCAAGGACTTGGCGGTCCAGTGGGGTAAGACACAGATTTCCCTGAGGAAGAACACATTGTTTCCTTTCTCAGCTTTGTAGAATCACTGCCAATATTTGAACAGAGTTGCTACAATGGCGGGAAACGCCAAAGGACATACTTTGTAGCTGTGAAATGAACTGAATCCAATTGACTCTATGAGATAATTCAAATGATTGAAACAGTAGAGCGCACTGCATCTTCCTTCTGGCTGTTTCAGCAGAGCATCTCAAGAAACAAAAGCACAAGTTTCTCACATGGAATGTGATATTTTTCCAAAATGATGTTAGGCAAATTAGGGAAATGCAAGAGAACTCAGGTGACAAGGCATGAAGACTTGTTAGAATATATGCAGCAATAAGGTTAAACAGTTTCAAAGCAACTAAGCATTCTCATAATAATAACATATTGTTTATGTCATAAGCTCAAAGACTGTTTCCTCTGCCAATAGTGAGATTTCCTTTCGTATCAAAGAGTAACTATAATTGTTTGCTAAAGAATGCAGAGAATTGGAGGCAAACTCTGAAGAAAACGGCTTGTGCTTTGATGTGAACGGACTCACATCATCTAAACTGTTCGACGCTGTCTGCAATCTACACAACGCCCTGCACTTTCACTCTCTTAGTTTGCGAAAAGTATCTCTGTGTCAAAAGCAGATTTGTAGTTGCAGGTTACATGAAATTTGCATATCATTGTTGTGGAACCTAGTCAATGAAGAGAGAACTCATCTCAGAATCTAAGCGATCTTCTAGAATGTACTAATCAGTAAAGTACCATGTCCCATTTCTCCAATTAGTATTGCCATAGTGAGACAAGGACTTGGCGGTCCAGTGTACTAAGACAGATTTCCCGGAGAAAGAAAGAAGATGGGGAGAGTTTTTTTCATATCATCGAGTACCTACAAATTTTTGGAAAAAGATGCAGAGAATTGGCAGTCAAGTGTACTAAGACATAGACTTCCCTGAGAAAGAACACATTGTTTTTCTTTCTTACCTTCATAGAGTCACTACAATTATTTGAACAGAGTTGCTCACGATGGCATGACATTTCAAAGAACATAGCTTGTAGCTATGAAATTCACTAAATCTCATGGACTCAATGATATAATTCAAATAATTTAAACAGTAGAGGGCACTGCATTTTCCTTCTGGCTGTTTGTGCAGATCATCTCAAAAAACAAATGCACAAGCTTCTTCTCATGTAATATTATATTTTACCAAAATGTAGTTAGGGTAATTAAGGAAATACAAGAGAACTCAGTTGAGAAGCCAAGAAGATGTGCTAGAATGTACACAGCAATAAGGTCAACAGTTTCGAACCAACTAAGCATTCTCATAATAATAACATGTTTTGTTTGTAATAGGCTCAAAGATAGATGCCTCTGCAGATGGGAAGATTTCCTGTCATACGTTCGAGCAACTATAGTTGTTTGGAAAGGAGGTAGAGAATTGGTGGCAAACACCTGAGAATAGGCTTTGTGCTTTGAAGTGAACGGACTCATCCAGTAACTACAACTGTTTGTAAAATGATGCAGGGAATTGGCTACACACTGCTCAGAAAATGATTCGTGCTTTAAAGTGCACACGCACATCATCTAAAATGAACAACACTTTCTTCAAACTACACAATGAGCTGCGTTTTTGCTCTATTAGTTTGAGAAAAGAATGTGTGCAGTCAAAAGCATATTTCTTGTTCCAGTTACATGATGTTTGTATATCATTGTTGTGGTACTTAGTAAATTGAAACAGAACTCATCTCAGAATCAATACCATCCTCTGTAGTGTACAAAACAGTAAAATTCCACGTACTCTTTCTCCAAATTGTATTGTCATAGTGAGATAAGAACTTCGAGGTCGAGTGTGGTAAGACATAGATTTTCCAAAGAACGAACACAGTGTTTTTCTCTCTTAGCTTCTTAGAGTCACTACAATTATTTAAACACAGTTGCTCAGGATGGCGTGAAATGGGAAAAAGCATAGCTTGTAGCTATGAAATGAATTGAATTCCATTGACACAATGAGACAATTCAAACGATTTAAACAGTAGAGGGCACTGCATTTTCCTCCTGGAGGTTTGAGCAGAGCATCTCAACAAACAAATGCACAAGCTTCTTCTCATGTAATGTGATAATTTACCAAAATGATGTTATGCTAATTAGGGAAATACAAGAGAACTCAGGTATGAAGCCAAGAAGATGTGTTAGTATGTACGCAGCAATTACTTTAAGCTGTTTGGAAGCAACTAAGCATTCTGATAATAAGGACATGTTTTGTTTGTCATAGGCTCAAAGACAGATGCCTCTGCAGATGGGAAGATTTCCTTTTGTATCATTGAGTAACTACAATTGTTTGGAAAAGGATGCAGAGAATGGCGGCAAACTCCTGAGAAAACAGATTGTGTTTTGAAGAGAAAGGTCTCACATCCACTATACTGTTCAACACGGTGTGCGAACTACACAAATGCACAAGCTTCTCGCACGTAATGTGATATTTTACCAAAATCATGTTATGCAAATTAGTGAAATGCGAGAGAACTCAGGTGAGAAGCCATGAAGATGTGTTAGTTTCTACGCAGGAAGAAGTTTACAGAGTTTTGAAGCCACTAAGCATTCCTATAGTAATAACATGTTTTGTTTGTCACAGGCTGAAAGTCAGATTTCTCTGCACATGGGGAGATTTCCTTCCATATCATCGAATAACTACAATTGTTTGTAAAAGGATGCACAGAATTGGCAACAAACTCCTCAGAAAATTATTCGTGCTTTCAAGTGAACACACTCACATCATGTAAAATGTTCAAGGCAGTCTTTAACCTACACAATGCCCTGCGTCGTCGCTCTCTTAGTTTGAGGAAAGAATCTGTGCTGACAAAACCATATGTCTTGTTCCAGGTTACGTGATATTTGCATAACATTTTTGTGGTACTTAGTCAATTAAAACAAAACTCATCTCAGAATGTAAGCGGTACTCTGTATGTACAAAACATTAAAGTTCCACGTACTTTTTCTCCAGTTAGTATTGTCATAATCAGGCCAGGACTTGGCGGTCTAGTATGGTTAGACACAGATTTACCTGAGGAAGAATGCATTGTTTCCTTTCTTAGCTTCCCAGAATCACTACAGTTGTTTGAACAGAATTTCTATGATGGTGTGAAGAGCCAAAGAACATAGCTTGTAGCTATGTAATGAACTGAATCCAATTGACTCAATGAGATAATTCCAATGATTTAAGCAGTAGATGGCACTGTATTTTCTTTCTGGCTGTTTGAGCAGAGCATCTGAACATACAAATGCACAAGCTTCTTCTCCTGTAATGTGATATTTTACCAAAATGATGTTATGCTAATTAGGGAAATACAAGAAGATGTGTTAGTATGTACGCAGCAATAACATTAAGCTGTTTGGAAGCAACTAAGCATTCTGATTATAATGACATGTTTTGTTTGTCATAGGCTCAAAGACAGATGCCTCTGCAGATGGGAAGATTTCCTTTTGTATCATTGAGTAACTACAATTGTTTGGAAAAGGATGTAGAGAATGGTGGCAAACTCCTGAGAAAACAGATTGTGCTTTGAAGAGAAAGGTCTCACATCCACTATACTATCTATGAATTACCACACTCGATGGCCAAGTCCTAGTTTCACTATGAGAATACTATTAAGAGAAAGAGTATGTGGAACTTAACTGTTCTGTACATTACAGAGGACCGCCTAGTTTCTGAGATGAGTTCTGCTTAATTTACTAAGTACCCCAACAATGATATGCAAATATCAGGTAACCCTGAACAAGAACTATGCTTTTGACAGCAAAGATTCTTTTCTCAAACTAAGAGAGCAAAAACGCAGGGCATTGGGTAGTTTACAGCCCGCATTGAACATTGCAGCTGATGTGAGTCTGTTCACTTTAAACCACGAATGATTTTCAGAAGAGATTGTATCCAATTCTCTGCATCGTTTTACAAACAATTGTAGTTACTCAATGATATGAAAGGAAATCTCCCCATGTGCACAGATATCTGTCTTTGATCCTATGACAAACAAATCATGTTATTATGATGAGAATGCTTAGTTGTTTCACAACTGTTTAACCTTATTGCTACATACATTCTAACACATCTTCATGGCTTCTCACCTGAGTTCTCTTGCATTTCACTAATCTGCCTAACATCATTTTGGTAAAATATCACATTGCATGAGAGGAGCTTGTGTATTTGTTTCTCGACATCCTCTGCTCAAACAGCAAGAAAGAAAATGCAGTGCCCTCCGCTGTTTAAATCATTCGATTTATCTCATTGAGTAAATGGGAATCAGTTCACTTCACAGCTGCTAGCTATGTAGCTTGGGGTTTCAGGCCTTCTTCAGCAACTCTGTTCAAATCATTGTAGTGACTCTACAAAGCAAAGAAAGGAAAACAATGCTTTCTTTCTTAGGGAAATCTATATTTTACGAAGGTCGACTGCCAAATCCTTGTCTCACTATGGCAATACTAATTGGAGAAAAATTATGTGAAACTTTACTGTTTGGTACATTCTAGAAGATCCGTTATATACTGAGATGAGTTTTCTCTTAATTTACTAGGTTCCAGAACAATGATATGCAAATTTCATGTTATCTGCAACTAAAAATATCCTTTTGAGTGTAGAGAGTCTTTTTGCAAACTAAGGGAGCAAAAATGCAGGGCGTTGTGTAGGTCGCAGACCGCTTTGAACAGTTTAGATGACGTGAGTACGTTACCTTCAAAGCACAAGCCGTTTTCTCAGGAGTTGGCCACCAATTGAATGCATCCTTTCAGAAACAATTGTAGTTACTCGATGATATGAAAGGAAATCTCCCCATGTGCAGAGGAATCTGTCTTTGAGCCTATGACAAAGAATACATATTATTATTATGAGAATGCTTAGCTTCTTCGAGACTGTTTAAACTTATTGCTGCATACATTCTAACATGTCTACTTGGCTTCTCACCTGAGTTCGCTTGCATTTCACTAATTTGCCTAACATCATTTTGGTAAAATATCACATTACATGAGAAGAAGCTTGTGCATTTGTTTCTTGAGATGCTGTGCTCAGACATGAAGAAGGAAAATGCAGTGCCCTCCACTGTATAAATCATTTGAATTATCTACTTGAGCCCATGGGATTCAGTTCATTTCACAGTTGCAAGCTATGTAGCTTGGCGTTTCAGGCCTAATTCAGCAACTCTGTTCAAATAATTGTAGTGACTCTAGGAAGTTTCGAAAGGAAAACAATGTGTTCTTTCTAAGGGAAATCTATGACTTACCACACTGGATTGCCAAGTCCTTGTTTCACTATGACAATACTATTTGGAGAAAGAGTAGGTGGAACTTTACTGTTCTGTACATTACAGAGGACCCCTTAGATTCTGAGATGAGTTCTGTTTAGTTTACTAAGTACCACAACAATGATATGCAAATATCAGGTAACCTGGAACAGGAACTATGCTTTTGACTGCAAAGATTCTTTTCTTAAACTAAGAGAGCAAAAACACAGGGCATTGTGTACTTTACAGCCTGCATTTAACAGTGTAGCTGAAGTGAGTCCGTTCACTTCAAAGCACAAATGATTTTCTGAGGAGTTTGTAGCCAATTCTCTGCATCATTTTACAAACAATTGTAGCTACTCAATGATATGAAAGGAAATCTCCCCATGTGCACAGAAATGTGTCTTTGATCCTTTGACAAAACAAAACATGTCATTATTATGAGAATGGTTAGTTGCTTCAAAACTCTTTAACCTTATTGCTGCATACATTCTAACAGCATTTCTAGGTTTCTCACCTGAGTTCTCTTGCATTTTACTAATTTGCCTAACCTCATTTTGGTAAAATGTCACAAAACATGAGAAGAAGCTTGTGCATTTGTTTCTTGAGATGCCCTGCTGGATAAGCCAGAAGGAAAATGCAGTGCCCTCTACTGTTTTAATCGTTTGAATTATCTCCTTGAGTCAATGAGATTCAGTTCGTTTCATTGCTACAAGCTATGTTCTTTGCCATTTGATGCCATCATCAGCAACTCTGTTAAAATAATTGTACTGAATCTACGAAGCTCAGAAAGGAGAACAATGCGTTCTCTCTCAGGGAAATCTATGTCTTTCCACACTTGATGGCCAAGTCCTTGTCTCACTAGGAAGATACCATTTGGAGAAAGAGTACATAGAACATAACTCTATTGTACATTACAGAGGACCACTTAGATTCTGAGATGAGTTCTGTTTTAATTTACTAACTACCACAACAATGATATGCAAATATCATGTAACCTGTAACAAGAACTATGCTTTTGACCGCAGAGATTCTTTTCTCACACTAAGAGAGTGAAAATGCAGGGCGTTGTGTAGCTTGCAGACCGAGTTGAACAGTTTAGATGGCGGGAGTCCATTCACTTGAAAGCACAAGCCATTTTCTCAGGAGTTTTCCAGCAATTGTCTGTATCCTATTCCAAACAATTTTAGTTACTCGATGATATGAAAGGAAATCTCACCATCTGCAGAGGAATCTGTCTTTGAGTCTATGACAAAAAAAACATGTTATTAATATGAGAATGCTTACTTGCTTCAAAACTGTTTAACCTTATTGCTGCGTACATTCTAACACATCTTCTTGGCTTATCACCTGATTTCTCTTGCATGTCACTAATTTGCCTAACATCATTTTGGTAAAATATCACATTGCATGAGAAGAAGCTTGAGCACTTGTTTCTTGAGATGCTCTGCTCAAACTGCAAGAACGGAAATTCAGTGCCCTCCACTGTTTAAATCTTTCGAATTATCTCACTGAGTAAATGGGATTCAGTTCATTTCACAGCTACAAGCTATGTAGCTTGTCTTTTCAGGCCTACTTCAGCAACTCTGTTCAAATAATTGTAGTGACTCTAGGTTGCTAAGAAAGGAAAACAATGCTTTCTTTCTCAGGGAAATCTATGTCTTAGTACACTTGACCACCAAGTCCTTGCCTCACTAAGGCAATAGTAATTGCAGAAAAAGTACTTGGAACTTTACTGTTTGGTACATTCTAGAAGGTCGCTTAGATTCTGAGATGAGTTCTCTCTTAATTTATTAGGTTCCACAACGATGATATGCAAATATCTGGTAACCTGGAACAAGAACTATGCTTTTGACTGCAGAGATACTTTTCTCCAACTAAGAGAGCAAAAACGCAGTGCATTGTGTTGTTTGCAGACCTGATGGAACAGTGTAACTGATGTGCGTCCGTTCACTTCAAAGTGCGAAGGATTTTCTGAGGAGTTTGTAGCCTATTCTCTGTATCATTTTACAAACAATTGTAGTTACTCAATGATATGAAAGGAAATCTCCCCATGTGCACAGAAATGCATCTTTGATCCAATGACAAACAAAATATTTTATTATTATGAGAATGCCTAGTTGCTCCAAAACTGTTTAACCTTATTGCTGCATACATTCTAACACGTCTTCTTGGCTTCTCACCTGAGACCTCTTGCATTTCACTAATCTGATGAACATCATTTTGGTAAAATATCACATTACATGAGAGGCAGCCAGTGCAGTTGTTTCTCGAGATGCTCTGCTCAACCAGCAAGAAGGAAAATGTAGTGCCCACCACTATTTAAATCATTTGAATTATCTTGTTGGGTAAATGGGATTCAGTTCACTTCACAGCTGCTAGCTATGTAGCTTGGCATTTCAGGCCTACAGAGCAACTCTGTTCAAATCATGGTAGTGACTCTACAAAGCTAAGAAAGGAAAACAATGCTTTCTTTCTCAGGGAAATCTATGTCTTAGTACACTCGACCACCAAGTCCTTGCCTCACTATGGCAATAGTAATTGCAGAAAAAGTACTTGGAACTTTACTGTTTGGCACATTCTAGAAGGTCGCTTAGATTCTGAGATGAGTTCTCTATTAATTTATTAGGTTCCACAACAATGATATGCAAATATCTGGGAACCTGGAACAAGAACGATGCTTTTGACTGTAGAGATTCTTTTCTCCAACTTGAGAGCAAAAATGCAGGGCATTGTGTAGTTTACAGACCTCATGGAACAGTGTAGCTGATGTGAGTCCCTTCACTTCAAAGCACGAATGATTTTCTGAGGAGTTTGTAGCCTATTCTCTGCATGGTTTTACAAACAATTGTAGTTACTCAATGATATGAAAGAAAATCTCCCCATGTGCACAGAAATCTGTCTTTCATCCTATGACAAACAAAACATGTTATTATTATGAGAATGCCTAGTTGCTTCGAAACTGTTTAACCTCATTGCTGCATACATTCTAACATGTCTTCTTGGCTTCTCACCTGAGTCCTCTTGCATTTCACTAATCTGCCGACCATCATTTTGGTATAATATCACATTACATGAGAGGCAGCCTGTGCAGTTGTTTCTCAAGATGCTCTGCTCAAACAGCAAGAAGGAAAATGTAGTGCCCGTCACTGTTTTAATCGTTCAAATTATCTTGTTGGGTAAATGGGATTCAGTTCACTTCACAGCTGCTAGCTATGTAGCTTGGCATTTCAGGCCTACAAGAGCAACTCTGTTCAAATCATTGTAGTGACTCTATGAAGCTAAGAAAGGAAAACAATGCTTTCTTTCTTAGGGAAATCTATATCGTACCACACTCGACAGCCAAGTCCTTGTCTCACTATGGCAACACTAAGTGGAGAAAAACTACGTGGAACTTTACTGTTTGGTACATTCTAGAAGATTGGTTATATACTGAGATGAGATTTCTGTTAATTTACTAGGTTGCACAACAATGATATGCAAATTTCATGTAACCTGGAACTAAAAATGTGCTTTTGACTACAGAGATTCTTTTCTCATACTAAGGGAGTGAAATTGCAGGTCATTGTGTTGTTCGCAGACAGCATTGAACAGTTTAGATGATATGAGTCCATTCCCTTCAAAGCACAAGCCGTTTCCTCAGGAGTTGAACAGAAATTCTCTGCATCTTTCCCAAAAAATTGTACTCACTTGATGATATGAAAGAAATCTCCCCATGTGCAGAAGATTGTGTCTTTGAGCCTATGACAAACAATACATGTTATTATTATGAGAATGCTTAGCTTCTTCCAGACTGTTTAACCTTATTGCTGTGTACATTCTAACATGTCTTCTTGGCTTCTCCCCTGAGTTCTCTTGTATTTCACTAAATTGCCTAACATCATTGTGGTAAAATATCACACTACATGAGAAGAAGTTTGTTTATTTGTTCCTTGAGATGCTCTGTTCAAACAGCAAGAAGGAAAATGCAGTGCCCTCCACTGTTTAAATCCTTTGAATTATCTCCTTGAGACAATGGGCTTCAGATCATTTCACAGCTGCAAGCTATGTAGCCTGGCATTTCAGTTCTACTTCAGCAACTCTGTTCAAGTAATTGTAGTGAATCTAGGTTGCTAAGAAAGGAAAACAATGCGTTCTTTCTGAGGGAAATGTATGAATTACTGCAAAGGATAGCAAAGTCATTGTTTCACTACGACAATACTATTTGGAGAAAGAGTACATGGAACTTTACAGTTCTGTACATTACAGAGGTCCGCTTAGATTCTGAGATGAGTTCTGCTTAATTTACTAAGTG
>CM070791.1:347176-414751 GCA_036346955.1 Dipus sagitta | reverse complement strand
AATATTTTTTTGTCATTGGCTCAAAGACATATTTCTCTACACGTGTGGAGATTTCATTTCATATTACTGAGTAACTACAATTGTTGGGAAAAGGATGCAGAGAATTGGTGATGAACTCCTCAGAAAGTGATTTGTGCTTTGAAGTGATCGCACTCACATCATCTGAACTGTTCAAAGCAGTCTGCAAACTACACAACACCCTGCGTTTTTGCTCTGTAGTTTGAGAAACAAATCTCTGCAGTGAAAAGCTCATTTATAGTTGCAGGTTATATGATATTTGCATATCATTGTTGTGTAAACTAGTAAAGTAAGCGAGAACTCCCCTCAGAATCTAAGAGATATTCTAGAATGCACAAAACAGTAAAGTTCCACATACTTTTTCTGCAGTTAGTATTGTCATCCTGAGACAAAGACATGGCAGCCTAGTGTGGTAAGACATAGCTTTCCCTGAAGAAGAATGCATTGTTTTGCTTTCTTAGCTTCATAGAGTCACTACAATTATTGGAACAGAGTTGCTCACGTTGGCATGAACTGCCAAGCAACATATCTTGCAGCTATAAAGTGAACTGAATCCCATCGACTCAACGACATAATTCAAATGATTTAAACCATAGAGGGCACTGCATTTCCTTCTTGTTGTTTGAGCAGATCATCTAAAGAAACAGATGCAGAAGCTTCTTTTCTTGTAATGTGATATTTTACCAAAATGATGTTAGGGAAATTAGTGAAATACAGGAGAACTCACCTGAGAAGCCAAGAAGATGTGTTAGAATGTACACAGCAATATAGTTCCACAGTTTTGAAGGAACTAAGAATTGTCAGAATAATAACATGTTGTGTTTATCGTAGGCTCAAAGACATATTTCTCTTCACGTACGGAGATTTCCTTTTATATCATTGAGTAGCTACAATTGTTTGGAAAAGGATGCAGAGGATTGCTGACAAACTCCAGAGAAAACGGTTTGTGCTTTGAAGAGAACAGGCTCAGGCTCAACGCGATCGGCAAATTACCCAACACCCTGCATTTTTGCACTGTTAGTTTGAGGAAAGAACCTCTGCTGTCAACATCACATTTTTAGTTCCTAGTTACATGACATTTGCCTCTCATTGTTGTGGTACTTAGTAAATTAAAAGAGAACTGCAAAAACAACTGCTAATTGTACTGGAGGCCCACTCCACAGGACAGAATACATGCCTCGTACTGAAAACCTAATCAAAAGCCTATGGTAGGGAGGTCATGAGCCTGCTCTTGCGTGGCTAAATGCATATACTATGCTCACCAAACTGCCCTGTAAGCACTTTACTTAATGTCCATACCCATATATTAATGCTACTTTCACTTTGGGTTAGAAACTTCCCTTTTCAGATGGTGGTGACCACTGGGATGACCCAACAGGCACCATAGCACTGACAAGAGTATTTAGCACTGAAATATCTCTCCCATATCTTCCAAGGTTCAGGGTCCACTGAGGAAGAGGTGGCAGAAATAATGTCAGAGCCAAAGGAAGGGTAGGACTGCTTACAATGAATTGGTTCAGACAGAAACTAGCCTCAATATCCATGACCTCATAATGCCTGGCAATACCTTCACAAGATCCTCATAATACGAAGAAAAGATGATAATATCTAAATAAAAGAAAGACTAATGGAGAGAGGGAGGGGATGTGATGGAGAGTTAATTTGTGCAGGGGAAAGTAGGGGAGGGAGGGGAGGGAATCATCATGGTTTATTCCCTGTAATTATGGAAGTTGTCAATAAAAACTTTTAAAAAGGGGGGATCAACTGGGCTGATGAGATGGCTCAGTAGATAACATTCTTTCCTGCAAAGCCTAATGACCTAGACTCCATTCCCCAGTATCCACATAAGCCAGATGAACAAAGAGGCACATGCATCCTGAGTTTGTATGCAGCACCTGGAGGCATGCCAATTCTCAACATCTCTCTCTCTCTCTCTCTCCCCCACCCCTTCGTGCTCTGCTTGCAAAGAAATAAATAAAAGTCATTTTTAGAAGGGTCAATGTTTGTACTATCACAGTCACTCAGGAAGAGTCACAAACGCTTATCTGTAGGCGCAATAGGGAAGATAGGATGGGTAGGCACAGAGGGAGAGAGGGGAGCTACATCTTTGTAGCTCTCTTCAATGTTTGAATCATGTGAGTTCTTAGAATTTTTTTTTTAATGTGGCTGATGTTGCAGGGCATGGTGGCACACACCTTTAGTCCCAGCACTTGGAAGGCAGAGGTAGGAAGTAAGCCTGGCTACAGAGCGAGACTCTACCTCAAAAAAATGTGGCTGATTCTATGTAGAGCACTTGACTAGACCATATGAAGTAAGGTTGAATATATTAAGTCATGGAATATGTGCTTTGCAATTCACTACAAAATGGTTTGTTTTCTTTTCAAGTTTATGTATTATATTAATACCATGGTTTTACAATTACATTCAGGTCATCTAATAGCATCTCAGTGACTCCTAACAACAAGCCAACAAGCCAGGCTCTTGTTTTATATTTTCAACACAAGAACGTGGAAATTCTACATTTCCTTAATTCCCTATCAATTTTGATAGTGATTATTACACTTATTTATTCTCAAACCACCCACATTCCATATCCAATCATTACCATTACATAGTGACACTTCCTCCTAGTTTCACTGAAAAGGAAACAAAAATATAAGAAAAATTCTACCATGTTCCACATCACTATTGGGAATTTCAGTTGGCTACACAAAGGGGAGGGAGGGAAGTACAATAAAAGAGAAAAGGTCTCCACAGCTGTACATAGTAAGTTCCAGGTCAGTTTGAGCTAAAGTGACACTCTGCCTTGAAACAAAACAAGAAAGAAAGAAAACAAGCAGGCAAGAAAGGAGGCAAGCAAACTACAGATGCATGTACCACTTTGTACATTGGGCTTTACATGGGTACTAGGGAATCAAACCTCACTTATTAGGCTTTGCTGGCCAAGCAGGTTAACTGCTGATCTATCTGTCCATTCCCAAGACCCGGTCCAACTGATAAGACTGAAGATGCAAATGTTCAGAAAAGGGAAACCTTTTGCCTTGACTTGTCCCCTGGGACAGGGCACATGAATACCTTTTTATATATTTTTTTGTTTATTGTTATTTATTTATTATTTGGGAGCAACAGACAGAGAAAGAGAGGGAGAGAGAGAGAGAAAGGAGAAAGAACGGGCACGCCAGGGCCTTCAACCACTGCAAACGAACTCCAGATTACATGCACCACCAGGTGCATCTGGATTACATGTGTGGAATAGAGCCTCAAATTGGGGTCCTTAGGCTTCACAGGCAAGTGCTTAACCAAAGTCCAACTAGGTGAACCAACCAGTTTACTGGATTAATTTACAGAGCACAAGTGGGGTGTTATTTACATGTGTGTGCCAAAACAGCTGCATTATTGCAAGGTTCATACCATCATTGCAGGAAGGAGTAAAGGGATTATTACTTGGTCTATTGATCCAAAGTATAAAGAAATGCAGTCTGGATTGTTTTTTCTATTTCCGTGAAGAATGCCTTTGGAATTTTGATGGGGATTGCGTTAAATGTGTAGATTGCTTTTGGTAAGATTGCCATTTTCACAATATTGATTCTTCCAATCCAGGAACAAGGGATGTTTTTCCACTTCCTAGTGTCTTCTGCAATTTCTCGCTTGAGTGTTTTAAAGTTCTCATTGTATAGATTCTTTACTTCCTTAGTAAGGTTTATTCCAAGGTACTTTATTTTTTTTGATGCAATTGTGAATGGGAGTGATTCTCTGATCTCATCCTCTGTGTGTTTGTTGTTAGCATATATGAAGGCTACTGATTTCTGTGTATTTATTTTGTATCCTGCTACATGACTGTAGGTTTTTATCAGCTCTAACAGTTTGCTAGTAGAGTCTTTAGGGTCCTTTATATATAGAATCATGTCATCTGCAAATAATGATAACTTGACCTCTTCCTTTCTGATTTGTATCCCTTTTATGCATGTCTCTTGCCTTATTGCTATGGCTAAGACTTCCAGAACTATATTAAATAAAAGTGGGGACAGTGGACACCCTTGTCTTGTTCCTGATTTTAGTGGAAAAGCATCCAGTTTTTCCCCATTTAGTAATATGTTGGCTGTAGGCTTATCATAAATAGCCTTTATTATATTGAGATATGTTCCTTCTATTCCCAGTCTCTGTAGGACTTTTATCATGAAGGGATGTTGGATTTTGTCGAATGCTTTCTCTGCGTCTAATGAGATGATCATGTGATTTTTGTCCCTTCAACCCATTTATATACTGTATAACATTTATAGATTTGCGTATGTTGAACCATCCCTGCATCTCTGGGATAAAGCCTACTTGGTCAGGGTGAATGATCTTTCTAATGTATTCTTGTATTCTGTTTGCCAATATTTTGTTGAGAATTTTTGCATCTATGTTCATGAGGGAGATTGGTCTGTAATTTTCCTTTTTTGTTCTATCTTTGCCTGGTTTTGGTATCAGAGTGATGCTGGCTTCATAGAAGGAGTTTGGTAGAAATCCTTCTTTTTCTATTTCATGGAAAAGCTTAAGAAGCAATGGTGTTAGCTCTTCCCTGAAGGTCTGGTAAAATTCAGCAGTGAATCCATCTGGGCCTGGGCTTTTTTTAGTTGGGAGATTTTTGATAACTGTTAGGATCTCCATGCTTGTTATAGGTCTATTTAAGTGATTAATCTCATCTTGATTTAATTTAGGTAGGTCATATAAATCAAGGAAATCATCCATTTCTTTCAGATTTTCATACTTTGTGGAGTATATGTTTTTATAATATGTCCCTATGATTTTTTGAATTTCTCTGGCATCTGTCGTGATGTTACCTTTTTCATCTCTAATTTTATTAATTTGTATCTCTTCTCTCTTTCTTTTTTTTTTTTTATTTTATTTTTTTCTCCATTTTTATTAATATTTTCCATGTTAACAAAAAAAATCCCATGGTATTACCCTCCCCCCTTTCCCCTTTGAAATTCCATTCTCCATCATATCCCCTCCCCATCTCAATCTTTCTACTTACATATATACAATACCAACCTAATAAAAGCCCTCCTCCCTTTCTTTCTCTTCCCTTTCTATCTCCTTTTTTAACTTACTGGCCTCTGCTACTGAGTTTTTTCCTTCTCACACAGAAGCCCAATCATCTCTAGCTAAGATCCACATATGAGGGAGAACATGTGGCGCTTGGCTTTCTGGGCCTGGGTTACCTCACTTAGTATAATTCTTTCCAGATCCATCCACTTTTCTGCAAATTTCATAACTTCATTTCTCTTTACTGCTGAGTAAAACTCCATTGTATAAATGTGCCATATCTTCATTATCCACTCATCAGTTGAGGGACATCTAGGCTGGTTCCATTTCCCAGCTATTATAAATTGAGCAGCAATAAACATGGTTGAGCAAGTATCTCTAAGGTAATGAGATGAGTCCTTAGGATATATGCCTAGGAGAGCTATAGCTGGGTCATATGGTAGATCAATCTTTAGCTGTTTTAGGAACCTCCACACTGATTTCCACAATGGCTGGACCAGATTGCATTCCCACCAACAATGTAGAAGGGTTCCTCTTTTTCCACATCCCCGCCAACATTTATGATCATTTGTTTTCATGATGGTAGCCAATCTGACAGGAGTGAGATGGAATCTCAATGTAGTCTTAATCTGCATTTCCCTGATGACTAGGGATGTAGAACATTTTTTTAGATGCGTATATGCCATTCGTATTTCTTCCTTTGAGAATTCTCTATTTAGCTCCATTTCCCATTTTTTGATTGGTTTGTTTGATTCCTTATTATTTAACTTCTTGAGTTCTTTGTATATCTTAGATATTAATCCTCTATCAGATATATAGCTGGTGAAGATTTTTTCCCATTCTGTAGGTTGCCTCTTTGCTTTCTTCACTGTGTCCTTTGCAGTGCAAAATCTTTGTATTTTCATGAGGTCCCAGTGGTTAATCTGTGGTTTTATTGCCTGAGCAATTGGGGTTGTATTCAGAAAGTCTTTGCCAAGACCAATATGTTGAAGGGTTTCCCCTACTTTTTCCTCTAGCAGTTTCAGAGTTTCAGGTCTGATGTTAAGGTCCTTAATCCATTTGGACTTAATTCTTGTGCACGGAGAAAGAGAAGAATCTATTTTCATCCTTCTACAGATATATATCCAGTTTTCCCAACACCATTTGCTGAAGAGGCTGTCTTTTCTCCAATGAGTATTTTTGGCATTTTTATCAAATATCAGGTGGCTATAACTACATGGGGTTACATTTGGGTCCTCTATTCTGTTCCATTGATCTACGAGTCTGCTTTTGTGCCAGTACCATGCTGTTTTTGTTACTATGGCTCTGTAGTATAGGTTAAAATCAGGTATGGTGATACCACCAGCCTTATTTTTGTTGCTCAGTATTATTTTAGATATTCGAGGTTTTTTGTGATTCCAAATGAATTTTTGGATTGTTTTTTCTATTTCCGTGAAGAATGCCTTTGGAATTTTGATGGGGATTGCGTTAAATGTGTAGATTGCTTTTGGTAAGATTGCCATTTTCACAATATTGATTCTTCCAATCCAGGAACAAGGGATGTTTTTCCACTTCCTAGTGTCTTCTGCAATTTCTCGCTTGAGTGTTTTAAAGTTCTCATTGTATAGATTCTTTACTTCCTTAGTAAGGTTTATTCCAAGGTACTTTATTTTTTTTGATGCAATTGTGAATGGGAGTGATTCTCTGATCTCATCCTCTGTGTGTTTGTTGTTAGCATATATGAAGGCTACTGATTTCTGTGTATTTATTTTGTATCCTGCTACATGACTGTAGGTTTTTATCAGCTCTAACAGTTTGCTAGTAGAGTCTTTAGGGTCCTTTATATATAGAATCATGTCATCTGCAAATAATGATAACTTGACCTCTTCCTTTCCGATTTGTATCCCTTTTATGCATGTCTCTTGCCTTATTGCTATGGCTAAGACTTCCAGAACTATATTAAATAAAAGTGGGGACAGTGGACACCCTTGTCTTGTTCCTGATTTTAGTGGAAAAGCATCCAGTTTTCCCCATTTAGTAATATATTGGCTGTAGGCTTATCATAAATAGCCTTTATTATATTGAGATATGTTCCTTCTATTCCCAGTCTCTGTAGGACTTTTATCATGAAGGGATGTTGGATTTTGTCGAATGCTTTCTCTGCGTCTAATGAGATGATCATGTGATTTTTGTCCTTCAACCCATTTATATAATGTATAACATTTATAGATTTGCGTATGTTGAACCATCCCTGCATCTCTGGGATAAAGCCTACTTGGTCAGGGTGAATGATCTTTCTAATGTATTCTTGTATTCTGTTTGCCAATATTTTGTTGAGAATTTTTGCATCTATGTTCATGAGGGAGATTGGTCTGTAATTTTCCTTTTTTGTTCTATCTTTGCCTGGTTTTGGTATCAGAGTGATGCTGGCTTCATAGAAGGAGTTTGGTAGAATTCCTTCTTTTTCTATTTCATGGAAAAGCTTAAGAAGCAATGGTGTTAGCTCTTCCCTGAAGGTCTGGTAAAATTCAGCAGTGAATCCATCTGGGCCTGGGCTTTTTTTAGTTGGGAGATTTTTGATAACTGTTAGGATCTCCATGCTTGTTATAGGTCTATTTAAGTGATTAATCTCATCTTGATTTAATTTAGGTAGGTCATATAAATCAAGGAAATCATCCATTTCTTTCAGATTTTCATACTTTGTGGAGTATATGTTTTTATAATATGTCCCTATGATTTTTTGAATTTCTCTGGCATCTGTCGTGATATTACCTTTTTCATCTCTAATTTTATTAATTTGTGTCTCTTCTCTCTTTCTTTTGGTCAGATTTGCTAAGGGTTTATCAATCTTGTTTATCCTTTCAAAGAACCAGCTCTTTGTTTCATTAATTCTTTGTATTGTTTTTTTGGTTTCTATTTCATTAATTTCTGCCCTAATCTTTATTATTTCTTCCCGTCTGCTGATTTTTGGTTTGCCTTGTTCTTCTTTTTCCAAGGCTTTAAGGTGAAGCATTAGGTCATTTATTTGCGACCTTTCTAATTTCTTAATATAGGCACTTAAAGCTATAAATTTACCTCTTAGAACTGCCTTCATTGTGTCCCAGAGATTTTGGTATGTTGTGTTCTCATTATTGTTTGACTCTATAAATTTTTTGATTTCCTTCTTGATTTCTTCATTGACCCATTCATCATTTAGTAATGTATTGTTTAGTTTCCATGATTTTGTGTATGCTCTATATCCTTTCTTGCTATTGATTTGTAGTTTGATTCCATTGTGGTCAGATAGAATGCAAGGAATTATTTCAATTTTCCTGAATTTGTTAAGATTTGCTTTGTGTCCTAATATATGGTCTATTTTAGAGAATGATCCATGTGCTGCTGAAAAGAATGTATATTCTGCAGCATTTGGATGAAATGTCCTGTATATGTCTGTTAGGTCCATTCCTTCTATGACCTCGTTTAGTCCAGATGCCTCTCTGTTTATTTTTTCCCGGGATGACCTGTCAATTGATGAGAGTGGGGTGTTAAAGTCACCAACTACCACTGTGTTTGGTGTTATCTGTGACCTTAGTTCTAACAGTGTTTGTTTGATGAATTTGGGAGCCCCCATGTTAGGTGCATATATGTTTAGGATTGTAATGTCCTCCTGTTGGAGTGTGCCCTTAATCAATATAAAGTGACCTTCCTTATCTTTCTTGACTAATGATGGAGTGAAGTCTGCCTTGTCAGCTATTAGGATAGCAACCCCTGCTTGCTTTCTGGGTCCATTTGCTTGAAACACCGTTTTCCAACCTTTCACCCTAAGATAATGTCCATCCTTTGTAGAAAGGTGAGTTTCTTGGAGACAACAAATTGTAGGGTCCTGCTTTTTAACCCAGTCTGCAAATCTATGTCTTTTGGTTGGAGCATTGAGGCCATTGATATTAAGAGATATTATTGAAAGATGTGTATTCATGCTTGCCATTTTTTTTTTTTTTTTTTTTGTGGTTCTGGTTCTACCTTTGCTCTCTTATATTAACTAGTATTTGAGTGTTGTTTGTTGTTTTCCAGGTTCCTTATATGTGTGTTTTTCTTTCTCTTCGGCATGGAGGATTCTTTCAAGTATTTTGTGTAGAGCTGGTTTTGTCTTCAAATACTCCTTTAGCCTGCTTTTGTCATGGAATGTCCTTATTTCTCCATCTATTTGAATGGATAGTTTTGCAGGATAAAGTAGCCTTGGTTGACAGTTGTTATCTCTCAGAGTTTGGAATACATCACTCCAAGCCCTTCTGGCTTTGAAAGTTTGTGTTGAGTAATCTGCTGTGATCCTGATGGGCTTGCCTTTGTAGGTAACTTGATTTTTCTCTCTAACTGCTTTCAATATTTTTTCTTTGGATTGTGTGCTTGGTAGTTTGATTATAATATGGCGAGGAGAGGTTCTTTCCAGGTTTTGTCTGGCTGGTGTTCTAAATGCTTCCTGTATCTGCATTGACACCTCTTTCCCAATTTGGGGGAAGTTTTCTTCTATGATTTTGTTGAAGATGCCTACTATACTTTTGGATTGAAATTCTTCTCCTTCTACTATACCCTGAATTCTTATATTTGATCTTTTCATAGTGTCCCGAATATCTTGAAATTCCCATTCATACTTTTCTATTAGTTTGTCTTTCTCTTTGTTGGATTGTATTAGATCTGCCACCTGGTCTTCTAGCTTAGATATTCTGTCCTCTCCTTCATCCATTCTACTGGTGAGATTTTCTACAGAGTTTTTTATTTCATTAACTGTGTTCTTCATTGCTAGTAATTCTGACTGGTTTTTCTTCATTATTTCTATTTCCTTATTTATGTCTTGTATTGATTTCTTTATTTCGTTAAATTGGTGTCCTGTATCTTCTCTGATTCCTTTGATTTCTTCTTTGAGTTCATTGAACATATTTACAATCATTCTTTTGAAATCTTTCTCAGGCATTTTCTCTAACTCGTTTTCACTAGAGGTCATTTCTGAAGCATTGATGCTTTTTGGTGGATTTATATTGCCTTGGTTTTTGGTGTTTCTTGTGTTATAATGTATATATTTTTGCATCTTGGATTAAGTTACTGCTTAGATTTTCCAGTTAGCTGGGTATCCTTTGCTGTATCTATTGATCTGATATTGTATATCTTCTATGTAGGAGATTAAGATGTTAGGTGTGGCTCTTACCACTCTCAGAGTATCTAGACACGTGGTCCTAGGGGTTAAGTTTGCCTGCTATGGGAGTGTTCAAATAGGTTGAGTGGAATAAAATACAGGTATATTCTAAAATTTAACTAAACCCTATACACATTCAGTCAAGAACAGCACCGAGCATTTATGCAAGATTAGGTATTATACAAACCAGATTCTCTATCAACAAAGAAGTTAAGATTTCTGGTCTGTTGAGGGATCCAAGTCAGCTTGTGACCAGGTGAGACTCTTCCCTGGTTCAATCCCAGTTACCTCTTTGGATGCTTTTGGTCTCAGTCAAGTTGCTGGCTGGGATGTTGGGCCGCTGTTCTGCTTTCTGGAGCTGGGTACTGGCTTTTCCTGCAGGGCAAACCAAGCCTGGCAACTGTGGCCCTGCAGATTGGCGCCCCTGATGCTGGATCCCCGCTGCTGCCGCTGGAGCTGCCGCTGCCGGGACCACTGCTGCTGGATCCGCCACTGGAGATGCCGCTGCTGGGTCTGCCCCCGCTGATCCGCTGGAGCTGCCGCTGCTGGGTCCTCTGCCTCTGATCCGCTGGTGCTGCCGCTGCGGGATCCGCCTCTGCCGCTGAAGCCGCTGGAGCCTCCGCTGCTGGATTCGCTGCCCTGAAGCCGCTGTGGCCGGTACCAGAGCAGCTGATGGTGTTTTTGGGGCTGGAGTCACGGCTTCCACCACCCCTTCCAGCTTCCACCGCCGCTTCCGCTGCCGGGGTCTGAGCCGCCGCTGTTGGATCCCGAGTCGCCACTGCCGGAGCCCGAGATGCAGCTGCCGGTGCCCATGCTGCCGCTGCCACTGCCAGAGTCCGAATCGCCGCTACCGGGTCCCGAGGTGCCGCTGCCGGATCCCGAGCTGCCACTACCGGGTCCCGAGCTGCCGCTACCGGAGTTGCTTCGGCCTGCCCGTGTGGGCTCTGGATATCTCCTACTTCTCCGCTGCTGTTTTAATCTCTTATACACCTCCCTTGTGTGTTTTGCTGGGTTTTCTTTGGCTTTTTCTCCCCTAGGCTGCTTAGGCGTGGTTCCTATGCCGCCATCTTGACCGGAAGTCTCGTGAATTTGATTTATGACCTTGTGCATCCGACTTATGTCGGTTCTGCAGAGTCGAACATGGGCCCTTAGGTTTCACAGGCAAGTGCCTTAAGCACTAAGCCAGCCTCCAGCCCTACTAGCTATGCTTTGAAACCTGAGGTATCATAAGAGATCTAAAACAAAACAAAACAAAATCCCTCAAGATCATCTTCATTCACAACAGGAGAAAATGCAGATAACACCAGGAAAGCCCGTGGTTTTAGAAGGTGCCTGGAAAGATAGCAAGGCTTACAGGATCAAGTCCCTCAGGGAATGCTCTGATGCCCTGCACAGCCAGAAGGGAGGTGCTGCAAACACATGGCTTCCATCCCAAGCAGACAGCAACATGGAGTTCCTCAGGGTAGTTCCCAAATATTAACTCTTCCTGCTATGGAAAGCTAATTCCCATTAACAATAGCTAAGGGGGCCAGGATGTGCTGGTACATGCTGTTCATTCCAGCAACAAGTCGGGGGGTGGCAGAGGGAAGAGTATTACTTTGAGTTTGAGGCCAGTCTGGGACTACAGAATGAAGGCCAGATCAGCCTGGGCTAGATAAGACACTAACTTGAAAAACAATAACAAAAGCAACAAAAAAGAATAACTAAGGGATGAGGCAAGACATGGAGGGAAAATAATATTAAAATGTACCCCTGCCCTTCTAACATGGATTGGAAAATTAGGCAAATTCATCTCAGTGGTGTTTTGTGTCAAAAGAAAAAAAAGACTTTTAAGTCTTTTAAGACTTTTAAGACTACTGAGGCAGTTTAATATGAATGTGCCCCCAAAAGAAAAAAGCAGGAATGTCCTCAAGCCTGACCTAGCACTCCCCATGTTAGTACAATCAGAGAAGTCTTATGCTTTTTTTTTTAAATTTGTACTTATTCTTTTTATTTATTTATTGGAGAGTGACACACAGAGAGAGAAAGAGGCAGAGAAAGGGAGAGAGAGAGAGACAGAAAGACAGAGAGAGAGAGAGAGTACTGGGGCCTCCAGTCAATGCAAGCAAACTCCAGATGCATGCGCCACCTTGTCCATCTATCTGGCTAACATGAGTACTGGGGAATCGAGCCTCGAACTGGGGTCCTTAGGCTTTACAAGCAATTGCTTAACCACTAAGCCATCTCTCCAGCCCCCAGGGAAGTCTTCCTCTTATCTCTTGCCTAAAGGAGTGCTCTAGATCTGTTTTTCTATAAACAACCTGTGCCCTTCCCTATACCCCTTTCCTAGAAGAGAGATTCCTGGAAGATTTAAATCAGATAGTGGCATTATGGCTACTCAGCCCCAACACTTAGCATCATGGCAGGTTAGCTCAGCCTCCATTCTGAATCCATAAGTGACCCCAGTTTGGGTCATAGGGCAGGCTTTACCCCCTACCACCTTACATATGGCAGGAGCTCTCTATACTTTCTCCACTTTCCTCCCCTGAATCTAATAAAGTCTCTGTAAACCTTACCCTATGATCTGTGAATTTCACTTCTTTAAGTTTGTAAGACAAGAATCTGGAGATACCCCAAATTTATTGGTGCAAAAGCACTCATCAGATATAAATAACTTCCTCATTTTCATGCCATACTCAGATGGTGAACACACCTTTACAATATGCACACACATGGCAACACTAAATATGAATTGAATGAATGAATATGAATTCTCAGTCTTATGTTTACCTTTTAGTTACTCTCACACAATCACCTGGAGTAAGCCACTAATCCTGGGTTTTATCCAAGTTGAGGCCCCCTGGAATATGAATGGAACTACTAAAGAGGCTGAGAGTGACAATGTGAAGACAATCTTAGTACTGTCACCGCTCACAATTCTACCAACTAGTGCAACTAGGTGAACCAATGAGTTTACTGGGTTGACTTACAGAGCACAGGTGGGGTGTTATTTACAGGAGTGTGGGCGACCCCAAAACAGCTGCATTACTGCAAGGTCCACCCCATCACAGACTATATGAAAACAGCATGATAGCAGCTACTTACTTAACCTTTCACTTCCTAGCTTCTCCCAGGCCAGTGACCCTCCCCCTCCTTTTACCAGACAGTGTCAATAGCTCCATTAACATTTCCATAGACATGGCTATCACTGCATAGCTCTGCTCAATTAACTTTGACAGGCCCACTAAGAAAAGACATTCTCTACTGGCATCAGATTATATCTGGAGGAAAAAGCCCTTCCTACCAGATTCTTTTTTCTCTTGGTAGAGTCTAACTCTAGCCCAGGCTGACCTGGAACTCAGTATGCACTATGTAGTCTCAGGTTGACTTTGAACTCACAGTGATAGACATGCACCACCATTCCTGGCCCTACAACATTTTTCAACATCTTTGTGATCTACATATAGCAAACTTACTTTAATTTAAAAATATATTGGGCTCGAGAGATGGCTTAGCGGTTAAAGCACTTGCCTGTGAAGCCTAAGGACCCAGATTCATTTCCCCGGTACCCACATAAAGCCAGATGTACATGGTGACACTTGCATCTGGGATTTGTTTGCAGTGGCTGGAATCCCTGGCACACTCATTCCCTATCTGCCTCTTTTTCTTTCTCTCTCAAATAAATAAGGAAAAATAAAATAGTTAAATAAAATTTTAGAGCCAGACATGGTGGTGCATGCCTTTAATCCTAGTACTCGGGAGGCAAAGGTACGAGGATCACCAGGAGTTCAGGGCCACCCTGAGACTACACGGTGAATTCCAGGTTAACCTGAGCTAGAGTGAAACCCTACCTCAAAAAAAAAAAAAATTAAATGATATCCACCTTTGCTTCAGTTATATGTAAGTCTGTCCAGTATCCTTATAAATAACCCTATGGTTTCAT
Organism: Dipus sagitta; assembly: GCA_036346955.1. Classification (NCBI taxonomy): domain Eukaryota; kingdom Metazoa; phylum Chordata; class Mammalia; order Rodentia; family Dipodidae; genus Dipus; species Dipus sagitta. Next base: position 400,637 of record CM070791.1, on the reverse strand, counting down.
TATACAATCCTGTTATAAGGAAATGAGTAGCTCGCCTCCCTTAAACAATGTAACTCCAAAAGTCCCAAGTCACTGATGAAACTGTTCCTGAAGAATTTGGGTACACTTCTCTCCTGAGGCCCACACCTGACTCTCCTCAACTGTCTGTCCTTTCTTCTACTCAGACTCACTAACTGTACTTCTGGCTCAGCCTGAAATTCTTTTCAGCTGTGTTAAGTAGCCTGGCTGCACCTAGGTGGAAGGCCTTTAGATAGCAAAGCTCAGAACACTAATATGTATGTGTTCCCACTGCTGGTGACATTTTCAATATTTCAGTAATGGCAATAGGTTTTTGCCTGATACACCTTTAACATCACATTTTGACATTAGTCACTTTCTAAGACTGAGCAATTTACTTTATAGTCCTGGAATAGATCTGGGAAGGGGTAAATTAAGCTATTAACCCTAACCTGGGCATGGTGACAATATCAGAATCCAAGCAGACCTATTAGAAAATTCTTAAGTAGCCAAAAAAATCCTGTTTCATAATATCCATGAGTGGGAGACAATTTCCTCCATCCTCAAGTTTCATTCACTTCCACCATTCAGCACCATTTGACATTTTTAAATCTTATTTAAAAAGTCCCTAGGGTTTTTCCTTACACTTGGTGGCTTACATGTAAATATGGGGCCTTCTCTGCCCTTTAACAGCCTTAATATTCAATGCATAGGTAGTATTTTCTTTTTCTTTTTTTTTAAACTTTTTTTGTTATTTTTATTTATTTTTTGAGAGCGACAGACAGACAGAAAGAGGCAGATAGAGAGAGGGAGAGAGAATGGGCGCACCAGGGCCTCCAGCCACTGCAAATGAACACCAGATGCGTGAGCCCCCTTGAGCATCTGTCTAACGTGGGTCCTGGGCAGTCGAGCCTCTTTTTTTTTTTTTTTTTTTAAATTTTTACTTATTTATTTGAAAGTGACAGACAGAGTGAGAAAGAGGCAGATAGAGAGAGAGATAGAACGGGCGCGCCAGGGCTTCCAGCCACTGCAAACGAACTCCAGATGCGTGCGCCCCCCTGTGCATCTGGCTAACGTGGGTCCTGGGGAATCGAGCCTCGAACCGGTGTCCTTAGGCTTCACAGGCAAGCGCTTAACCACTAAGCCATCTCTCCAGCCCCAGTCGAGCCTCTAACCGGGGTCTTTAGGCTTCACAAGCAAGCACTTAAACGCCAAGCCTTCTCTCCAGCCCTGCATAGGTACTATTTTCTAACCAACTGAAATATTGTTTCCTGTATTTTATGCCTTTAGTATTCAGACTAAGACATTATAGTAAACCAAAAGCATCATTTCCTTTTCTAAAGAACCTCCACATTCTCAAGTTACAGAATTAACTCTAAAGAGAGAAGGTAAAACTGGGGTGGCTTGAAGACCTGGTGAGCGATGCTGACCAGCAGTCTGCATTTCCAATACTTGTCTACAGGAAGGCAAACTGGCTGTGTAAGGGGTCTGGTCCCACATACATGTATCTGGAGCCAGTTTGCCATGGCCAGGCCCTGCAGTCCCTTTCTGCAGTCTGTAAGACCTGTGTGAAGCTTTTGGACCCACCCTCGTGCTGTGGCACCAGTGCTGGTCTCATGTCTGGAGCTGCTGGCAGCAGTTGGAATCACCTGTGTGAGGCACATCCAGGAAGTCCAGCCCCACCACTGCTGAACCACGTTGATTGGCCACCCTGGCAGGGGCGGAGCCTTATGTCTGCCACACCCATCCACCTGTGCTACACTCCTCAGCACTTATTAAGCACAAGGGAAATGTTTCTGTCCCTTCTAACCTGTAGCCACCATGGTGAGTGGATCATGTTTGGGGAGTGTGAAGAGGAGCTGGAAAGGCACTGGGCACCTCTACATTGGGAGGACAGTGGCTCTCCATTCATCATGTTGAGAGGGCAGCAGCTCACACCGTGCATCAGGAGAGTTGCAGTAGATGAGGCCCAAGTACGTTGAGAATTTCCAGGGCCTGGATAAAGGGTCTGCATGGATGAAGTTTTCACCTCAGCTCAAACTGGTTTTCTCAGTGGCCTGCATCTTCAGCAGTAATACCCACTGTCGGTGATCTCCCCTGATGACTTCTCTCTCTCTCCCATAGAGCTGCATGCAGCATAGCTTTTTTCCAGCTTTCTGTCAGCTGGCCTACAGGGAGGAGGATTTCAGCTCAGCTCCAGCAAGATTGCTCAGTGACCTTGTAGCCCAAGCATGTGGAGTGTTTAGCAATAGGGTCTTACCATCTATTCCTGGTAGGAAACCAAGCACCTTGGTAATGGCCTGTTATGTCCTGGGGGCATCAGGGACCTCCCTGGCCAACAACTCACTGGAAGGTATCCCATCACTGGCCTGAAATTTTTCTAGATATAATCTGTGGCTTCTGGGTATACCATTCTCCTATAAAGTAGGTTTGCATATGGCTTATTCAGATCCTCTAATATTCTGATTAACTCTCCCCTCACCCTGCCTTTACAATCTCTTCCCCTAACCTTACTTAGGCCTTACAACCCCCAGTAATTCTACTTACATATGTACAATACCATCACCTTGAGTCCTCCCCTCTCCTCCCTTCCCTTTCTAGCTTTATGGCCTCTGCTACTGAGTTTTATTCCAACTCACACACAAGTCCAAACATTTGTAGCTAGGATCCACATATGAGAGAGAATATACAGCACTTAGCTCTCTGGGTCTAAGTTAACTCACTAAGTATAATACTTTACAGATCCATCCATTTCCCTGCAAAGTTCATAATTTCATCTTTCTTTGCTGCTGAATAAAAACTCCACTGTATAAATGTACCATGTCTTCATTATCCACCCCATGATTATCTTTTAGTTAATTAATTAACTTATTTATTTACTTATTTCCTTATTTATTTGAGAGAGAGAGAATGTGTATGGGCACATCAGAGCCTCTTGCTACTGCAAAGGAACTCCAGATGCATGGGTCACTTTGTGCATCTGGCTTTACATGGGTAATGGGGAATTGAACCTGGGCCATTAGGCTTTAGAGGCAAGTGCTTTCACTGCTGAGAAATCTCTTATCTTCTTATTAAGAAGTTTACATGGGAACTGGAAAGATAGGTTAGCAATTAAGGCACTTTCCTGCAAAGCTAAGTGTGGTGGTTTGAATAGAATAGATGGCCCCCAATATATTTCAGTTGTTTATTTGTTTGTAGTTTGCATCTTTAGCCACCTGGCTGGAGGCAGTGCCATTGTGTGGATCTTAAGGTGTGGTGGTGGGTTTCAGATTTCAATCTAAAGATATGCAAAGTGTGCCTAGCAGAGTTCCTGAAGTGTGCTTTGGCTTTTGACCTTTAGGCTTGTGCTTCTCTCTCTCTCTGCTTGGGCCTGTGAAAGCAGGCCAGTTTCTTCTGCTTTTATGGAACTTCCCCTGGATCTGTAGGCTTCAATAAATCCCTTCCTCCATAACTGTGCCTGGTCTGGAAGTTCATCTCAGCGAACTTGAAGCTGTCTGATACACTAAGGACCAAGGTTTGATTCCCCAGGACCCACATAAGCCAGATGCACAACATAGTCCACACATCTGGAGTTTGTTTCCAGTGACTGGAGGCCGTGGTATGCTCCCTCTCTCTCTCTCTCTCTCTCTCTCTCTCTCAAAGAAAGAATAAAATATGTTTTAAAAGTTTTTAAAAGAAGAGTGAAATTCTCTATAGTGGTATCAAGATGTCCTAAGACAAATTGTAGTGAAAGATTGTTAACTCTTTCTGGTCTTGCTCAAAGACAGCAAAACCATTTTCTGATGTCCTCATGCTTTGAGGTACAAGCAAAGTTTTTTGAATATCTCAGTATAGTCACACATCCAAGAAAATTGTCTATGATGCCTTTCTTTTTGGGTATGATAATACCCTTCTATCAGGTAATTTGGTGAGGTAAAGACAGGCAGTGATTGCAGAATGTGATCTCCTGACTCTCACTCTAACCAAAACCTTAACACCTGTTGTTCAACCCAAAACTCCTAAAGTCAACCAGACTCTGACCCCAATCCTGACCCTGACACAGACACTGACCCTAATCCTAAACCTGGCCTTGACACTAGCCACAAACCTCTAAACCTAAGACTACCACTAAAAATAGTAGTATGTTATGTTACAGAATGATCTCACCAATTAGTAGCTGAAAATGATGCTCTGACAGGAAAAGTTTATATGTTAGATCCAGTATTTTGGGTGGGACACAGTGCAACTGATAACCATTCCTTTCTTTTTCTTTCTTCCTTTTTTTTTTTTTAGCCCATGCTTACCTGGAATTCATTATATGGTCTCAGGCTAGTCTTGAACATACTTTGATCCTCCTACCTCTACCCCCAGAGTGCTAGGATAAAGGCCTGTGCCACAATGCCTGACATTTATCAAGTTTCAATTCTTTTATCCTCACTTGTAGTGCTGGCCAAAAAAGAAGAAGGAGGGGGAGGAGGGGAGGAGAAGAAGACAGAAAGAAAGAAAGAAAGAAAGAAAGAAAGAAAGAAAGAAAGAAAGAAAGAGAGGAAAGAAGGAAGGAAGGAAGGAAGAATATGAATATATTGCCAGGTGTGGTGGCGCATGCCTTTAATACCAGCACTCAGGTGACAGAGATACAAGGATTGACATGAGTTCAAGGCTACTTTGAGACTATGTAGTAAATTCCAGGTCAACCTGGGCTAACCCTACCTCAAAAGATATATGTTTAATTTTATGTCTGAACAATCAGAGGCACCTGCCAAAATAGATACTGACAATTGGAACAATATTAGATGGCCAGGGTATGATATACCAAAGGCGGGAGTGACTCAAATTTCAAAACAGGGTTTCTCACTGCAACAGACTCATAGCAAATATTTAGCAACCCTGAAAGTGGCCAGCAGAAGGATTTATATAAGCAATTAAGATATTGCACCAGTATGCTCTATATGTTACTTAGATGACTGCTTCCTAGTTTTTCAATATAAAGTGCAGTTAAATACAAATACACCCATGCAGGTTTTGGTAGGGGTTAAAAAATAAAAATAAAGAAAGAAAACTCCTATGCCCTATTAGAAACTACAAAAGAGGGATATCCAGGTGTGGTGGCAGAGGTAGGAGGATTGACATGAGTTCAAGATCAGCATGTGACTATAAAGTGAGATCCAAGTCAGCCAGGACTACACTGAGACCCTACCTCGAAAGATAGTTGTTACTCTTTTTTTTATGAGAGAGAGAGAGAGAGCAAGAAAGAGACAGACATAATTGGCCAACAAGGGTCTCTAGCCACTGTAAAAAAAAAACCTCCAGACCCGGGAGTGGTGGCGCACGCCTTTAATCCCAGCACTTGGGAGGCGGAGGTAGGAGGATCGCCGAGAGTTCAAGGCCACCCTGAGACTACATAGTGAATTCCAGGTCAGCCTGAGCCAGAGTGAGACCCTACCTCCAAAAACCAAAAAAAAAAAAAAAAAAAAAAAAAAACCTCCAGACATGTGTGCTACCTTGTGCACATGTATGACCTAGTGAATTTGAATTATGACCTTGTGCATCTGACTTATATCGGTTCTGGAGAGTTGAACATGGGCCCTTAGGTTTCACAGGCAAGCGCCTTAAGCACTAAGCCAGCCTCCAGCCCTACTAGCTATGCTTTGTAACCTAAGGTATCATAAGAGATCTAAAACAGAATAAAACAAAATCCCTCAAGATCATCTTCATTCACAACAGCAGAAAATGCAAATAACACCAGGAAAGCCAGTGGTTTTAGAAGGTGTCTAGAAAGATATCAAGGCTTACAGGATCAAGTCCCTCAGGGAAAGCTCTGATGCTCTGCAGAGCCAGAAGGGAGGGTCTGCAAACACATGGCTTCCATCCCAAGCAGACAGCAACATGGAGTTCCTCAGTGTAGTTCCCTAATATTAACTCTTCCAGCTATGGAAAGCTAATTAACATTAAGAATAGCTAAGGGGGCCAGGAGGTGCTGGCACATGCTTTTCATTCCAGCAACAAGTGGCGGGGGGTGGGGGCAGAGGGAAGAGTATTATTTTTAGTTTGAGGCAGCCCCACTAGGAAAAAAAAATTATTTTACTTATATAAATGAGAGAGAGAAAGAGAGAGATAGGGAACAGAAAGGGACAGATAGAGAGAATGGGCACACCAGGTTCCCTACCCCACATGAGCACCCCCTTGTGCATCGGGCTCACATGCATCCTGGGGATTCGAACCGGGGTCCTTTGGCTTCACAGTAAAAGGCTCTAAACCCCAGGCCATCTCCCGGTTCCCACAACTCCCGTGCCATGTCTACTTTCCCTTGCTTTTTCCAGCTAGGCTTGAGTTCTAGTACATGCTGACCTGGAATTCACGATGTAGACACAGAGTGGCTGCACTGCTGCCAGTAAAGGTGCCTGCCATGACTTCAGGCTCCCTGTGTTGATGATGCTCAAATGCTCTGATCATTGGGAATCATTGAGATCAGATGAAAATGCTGCAACATGGGTCAAAGGTCACAAACAGGCATAAAGGTTTGTCCTTGAACACGGATACCCTAGAATGAAATATGTATATGACTTCCATTACACCCACAGACATGGCTATCATTTTCTGGCAAGTAAACATATCTTTCCAGTGCAGTATACAAGAACCTGCTTGGAAAAGTGGAGATGATGGGAGCACTGTCGTCTACACTGTCACCATAAAGCATAATCATGCCTGCTTTTCTCTTCCATGTCACATGGGAATTTCTCATGATTGTGAGGAGCACAAAACCCTCAGAGTACACATTTGGAACCCGACACTCCTAAGTCTTTCTGGCCAGGCTTCAGCAATTTTGCCTTGGGCCTATAAGGCATGAAGAATATCGATACCTGCATATCGGTTTTACTCATATTTTGTTTGCCCTCTCAAACTTGGGACACTTCTGTGTGTCTACTGCCTCAAACAGACGTCAGTCCTCTGGCTACAAAGGAGCTCAGGAATCATTGGGAGTGTCTCACTTCACCAGTAAGCTCTGCATGTCCCATGCACATGTGACCACTTAAGTCACCTGTGTGTCAGGGGCCTCCTTTCCCTAGCACAGAGAGAATCCCTGCACCATCGTGGCATTCTCTCGGTCCTAAAAGCTCCCGATTCCCTAACCTAATGTGAGAGTGAAGCTATCTCCCTAGGTTAGGGAATCAGCTCTGTTCAGAAAAAGGGTCAGTTTTATCCCATCCACAAAGATGGCTGATGCGTGGCCATATGCCTGCCTGAGTCGTCCTTGTTCACGTTGAGCACTTTTCTCAGGTTCGTCCCCTCACTTACAAGTGTTGAGCCTCCTGGAAAGGGGATGTCTGAAATGTGAGGGAGCAGGGCCCAGAGGGTGTGTTTCTCTGGGAATAAGAGAGATCCAGAAAGTATCCTTTAATTGGCTGAAGGAGGAGGGCCTCCACGAGTGCCAGGCCAGCTGACAGAACAGGAGAGGCTGCCTCACACATCAAACATTCAGACATTTGAAAATCGTCGCGAACATCTGAGTCCACTTCCACGGACTGCTCACTTACCCTTGTCCCTGGTGATGATGAGGTGTCCACTTTTCTGAAACGTGCAGGGATGCTGGTCCAGGTTTCTTGAGAGAGAGGCTGACAAATCCAGGTCTTCTAAGGAACAGTTTTTGCTTCCACACAATGATAGAGGCGGTAGGACTCTTACTTCTGGGTGGAACGCCACTCACATAGATTCTTTAACTCCTTCTTGACCTGTTTTGAATAGGAATTGATTTGCTTACCTTCTATCATAATAAACTTCCTAGGTACAAATGACAGGTGTGGGGCATGGAGGCCCTCACTCTTCAGAAACCTGTGTTGAGCACATTTTCATCCCCCTCCCCACAAGGAAAAAAAAAGTATTTTACTTATTTAAATGTGAGACAGAAGAGAGAGATAGGGAAGAGAAAGGGTCAGATACAGGGAATGGGCACACAAGGTGCCCTGCCCCACAGGAGCACCCCCTTGTGCATCAGGCTCGCATGCATCCTGGGGATTCGAACTGTGGTCCTTTGGCTTCACAGTACAAGGCTCTAACCCCCAGGCCATCTCCTGGTTCCCACAACACCCGCGCCTGGTCTTCTTTCCCTTGCCTTTTCCAGCTAGGCATGAGGTCTGGTACGGGCTGACCTGGAATTCACGATTTAACCACAGGGTGGCTGCAATGTCATGGTCAATGCTGCCAGGAAAGGTGGCTGCCAGGACTTCAAGCTCCCTGTGTTGATGATGCTCAAATGCTCTGATCATTGATAATCAGAGGTCAGATGAAAACGCTGCAAGATGAGTCAAAGGTCACAAACAGGCATAAAGGTTTGTCCTTGAACAGGGATACCCTAGAATGAAATATGTATTTGACTTCCATTTCACCCACAGACGTGGCTATCATTTTCTGGCAAGTAAACATCATTCCAGTGCAGTACACAAGTACCTGTTTGGATAAGTGGAGACGCTGGGTGCAGTGTCGTCTACACTGTCACCATAAAGCATAATCATACCTGCACTTTCTTCCATGTCACATGGGAATTTCTCATGATTGTGAGGAGCACAAAACCCTCAGAGTCCACGTTTGGAACCCGCCACTCCTATGTCTTTTTGGGAGGCTTCATCAATTTTGCCCTGGGCATGTAAGGCATGAAGAATGTCAATACTTGCATATGGGTTTTACTCATATTTTGTTTGCCCTCTCGAACTTGGGACACTTCTCTGTGGCTACTGCCTCAAACAGATGTCAGTCCTCTGGCTAGAAAAGGGCTCAGTACTCATTTGGAGTGTCTCACTTCACCTGTAAGCTCTGCATGTCCCATGCACATGTGACAACTTATGTCCCGTGTGTGGTGGGGGCCTCCTTTCCCTAGCATAGAGATTCCCTCCATTGTCGTGGCATTCTCTCAGTCCTAAAATCTCCTCATTCCCTAACCTAGGGTGAGAGTAGAACAAACAAACTTACCTATTTCACCTTTCTTATTTCACACAACTACTGTTTGTTTCTGTCATCTTACCCTGTTGGAGCAAAGTAGAGCAAACTTCCCTTATTTATTTCACACACTCTACTGTTTGTTTCTGTTGTCTTACCCTGTTAGAGCGAAGTAGAACAAACAAACTTACCTTAATTAGTTTACACAAACTACTCTTTGTTTCTCTTGTCTTACCCTGTTGGAGTGAAGTAGAACCAACAAACCTACCTCACTTATTTGACTCACACTACTGTTTGTTTCTGTTTTATTACCCTGATTGAGCAAAGAAGAACAAACAAACTTACCTCAGTCATTTCACACACACTACTGTTTGATTCTGTTGTCTTACCCTGGTGGAGCGAAGGAGATCAAACAAACTTCCCTTACTTATTACACACAAACTACGCATCACCTTAGTTCCAATAAATGACTCTTTCGATGGAATCTTTCCTGGCATTGGTGTACATTAGGAACTTACTCTTCTCAATTTTGGTTAAAGTTTGAGAACGTTGTGATGGAATTTCCAGAAGGTCTCAAAGTTCGCTGCTCTAAATGGCATCCAAACGAACTAATGAATGTAGAATTTAAAAGACATACTACAATTCACTCACCAGGACTTTGTACCCCACAGAGAGACATATGGAAGCAAACAAAGTTTGCTCATTCTGTTATGTTAGTATTAGAAACTAGAGGAGAAACTGAGAATCAAAAGGAATTTAACTTATAGGATAAGTCATTTAAGCAGTGCAATGTAATGAGCTCAAAGAAGTTACACTACCTGACAATCTGAAAATAATCTCATGTGTTTCATATGCATTTGTCTGCTTTGTGATCTGTAATAATTTTAGGAAAGGCCTTGGATACATTGGCGTAGATTAAAAAGAAACTACACACTCATAGGAAACCATGCCATGCCAGTATTCTCAAAGGTAGATAATAAAGAGAAACGTGTTTGTTTGAGATAGGGGAATACAACAGTTTCCTTGCAAGAAAACAACTATCTCCGGAGTGAATCCAAAGTTATGATCAAACGATGTTCCCAATCCTTATTGAGCAGTGTTTCTCTCACATTACTTTTACAAACGTTTCAGTTTCTGTTGTTTTACCCTGATAGAGCAAAATAGAACAAACACACTTACCTTACCTATTTCACACAAACTACTGTTTCTTTCTGTTCTTTACCCTGTTGGAGTGAAGTAGAATAAACAAATTTACCTTACTTATTTCACAAAAACTACTGTTTGTTTCTGTTGTCTTACCCTGTTGGAGCGAAATAGAACAAACAAACTTACCTTACTTATTTCACACAAATTACACATCACCTTAGTTCCAATAAATGACTCTTTCCGTGGAATGTTTCCTGACATTGGTGTACATTAGGAGCTTACTCTTCTCACTTTGGGTTAAAGTTTTTGAGAATGTTGGGATGCAGTTCCCAGAAAGTATCTCAATGTTCTCTGTTCTAAATGCCATCCAAACAAACTAACGAATGTAGAATTTAAAAGACGTACTAAAATTTACTCACCATGATGTTGTACCCTATACAGACATATGGAAGGAATCAAAGTTTGCATGTTCTGTTATGTTATCATTGGATAGTAGAGAAGAAACTGAGAAGCAAATGGAATTTAACTTACATGATAAGTCGTTTAAGCAGTGCAATGCAATGAGCTCAAAGAAGTTACACTACTTGACAATCTGGAAATAATCTCCTGTGTTTGGTATGCTTTTGTCTGCTTTCCAATCTGTAATAATTCTAGGGAAGGCCTTAGATACATTGGCATAGGTAAAAAAGGAACTACACACTCATAGGAAACCATGCCATGCCAGTATTGTCAAACGTAGATATTAAAGAGAAACGTGTTTTTTGAGATAGGGGAATACAACTGTTTCCTTGCAAGAAAACAACTATCTCTGAAATGAATCCAAAGTTATGATCATACTATGTTTCCAATCCTTATTGAGCAGTATTTCTCTCACATTCCCTTTACAAGTGTTTCAGTTTCTGTTGTCTTACACTGTTGGAGCAAAAGAGAACAAACAAACCTGCCTTACTTATTTCACACACACTACTGTTTGTTTCTGTTGTCTTACCCTGTTGGAGTGAAGAAGACCAAACAAACCTACCTTACTTATTTCACACAAACTACTCTTTGGTTCTGTTGTCTTACCCTGATGGAACGACATAGAACCGACAAACTTACCTTACATATTTTACACAAACTACGCATCACCTTAGTTCCAATAAATAAATCTTTCCGAGGAATGCTTCCTCACATTGGTGTAGATTAGGAGCTTACTCTACTCACTTTTGGTTAAAGTTTGAGAATGTTGGGATGGAGTTCCCAGAAAGTATCTCAAAGTTCCCTGCTCTAAATGCCATCCAAACAAACTAATGAATGTAGAATTTAAAAGAAATACTACAATACACTCACCAGGACTTTGTACCCCAGACAGACATATGGAAGCAAACAAAGTTTGCTAGTTCTGTTCTGTTATCATTAGAATGTAGAGGAGAAACTGAGAAGCCAAAGGAATTTAACTTATAGGATAAGTCATTTAAGCAGTGCAATGCAATGAGGTCAAAGAAGATAGACTACTTGACAATCTGGAAATAATCTCCTGTGTTTAATATGCATTTGTCTGCTTTCTGATCTGTAGAGAATACTGGCATGGCATGGTTTCCTACGAGTGTCCAGTTTCTTTTTAACGTATGCCAATGTATCCGAGGTCTTTCCTAGAATTATTACAGAACAGAAAGCAGACAAATGAATATGAAACACAGGAGATTATGCCCGATTGTCACATAGTGTAACTTCTTAGAGCTCATTGCGTTGCACTGCTTAAATGAATTATCTTGTAAGTTAAATTCCATTTGCTTCTCAGTTTCTCCTCTAAATTCTAATGATAATATAACACAAATAGCAAACTTTGCTTCCATATGTCTGTATAGGGTACAACATCCTGGTGAATGAATTGTAGTATGTCTTTTAAATTCTACATTCATTAGTTCGTTCGGATGGCATTTAGAGCAGAGATCTTTTAGATACTTTCTGGGAACACCATCCTAACATTCTCAAATTTAACCAAAGTGAGAAGAGTAAACTCTTAATGTACACCAATGTCAAGAAGCATTCCATGGAAAAAGTCATTTATTGGAACTAAGGTATGCACAGTTTGTGTGAAATAAGTAAGGTAAGTTTGTTTGTTCCAGTTCGTTCCAACAGGGCAAACAACAGAAACAAAGAGTATTGTGTGAAATAACTAATGTAGATTTGTTTGTTCTACTTTGCTCCATCTGGGTAAGACAACAGAAACAAACAGTAGAGTGTGTGAAATAAGAAAGGTAGGTTAGGTTGTTCTACTTTGCTCCATCAGGGTTAGACAACAGAAACAAACAATAGTGTGTGTGAAATGAGTAAGGTAGGTTTGTTTCTTCTACTTCGCTCAATCAGGGTAAGACAACAGAAACACACAGTAGTGTGAGTGAAATAAGTAAGGTAGGTTTGTTGTTCTGCTTCACTCCAACTTGGTAAGACAACATAAACAAACAGTAGTGAGTGTGAAATAAGTAAAGTAAGTTTGCTTGTTCTACTTCGCTGCAACAGGGTAAGACAACAGAAACAAACAATAATGTGTGTGAAATAAGTAAGGTAGGTTTGTTTGTTCAACTTCGCTTCAACAGGGTATGACAACAGAAACAAACAGTAGTTTGTGTGAAATCAGTAAGGTAGGTTTGTTTGTTCTACTTTGCTCCAACAGGGTAAGACAACAGAAACAAACAGTAGTTTGTGTGAAATCAGTAAGGTAGGTTTGTTTGTTCTACTTCACTCCAACAGGGTAAGACAACAGAAACAAACAGTGTGTGTGAAATAAGTAAGGTAGGTTTGTTTGTTTTACTTCGCTCCAACAGGGTAAGACAATAGAAACAAACAGTAGCTTGTGTGAAATAAGTAAGGTAAGTTTGTTTGTTCTACTTCGCTCCAACACGTTCCTCAAACGTAGATATTAAAGGGAAATGTGTCTCTTTGAGATAGGGTAATAAAACAGTTTCCTTGCAACAAAACAACTCTATCCGAAGTGAATCCAAAGTTATGATCAACCTATGTTTCCACTCCTTATTGAGCAGTGTTTCCTTCACATTCCTTTTACAAACGTTTCAGTTTCTGTTGTGTTACACTGTTGGAGCGAAATAGAACAAACAAACTTACCTTCCTTATTTCACACAAACTACTGTTGTTTCTCTTGTCTTACTGTGTTGGAGCAAAGTAGAACAAACAAAGTTACCTTACTTCTTTCACACAAACTACTGTTTGTTTCTGTTGTCTTACCCTGTTGGAGTGAATTAAAACAAATAAAACTATCTTACTTATTTCACATACACTGTTTGTTTCTGTTGTCTTACCCTGTTGGATCACAGCAGAACAAACAAACCTACCTTACTGATTTCACACAAACTACTGCTTGTTTCTGTTGTCATACCGTGTTTTAGCGAAGTAGAACAAACAAACCTACCTTCTTATTTCACACAGATTATTGTTTGTTTCTGTTGGCTTACCCTGATGGAGCAAAGTAGAACAAACAAATTTACCTTACTTATTTCACACACTCTACTGTTTGTTTCTGTTGTCTTACCCAGTTGGAGTGAAGCAGAACCAACAACCCTACGTTTCTTGTTTCACTCACACTACTGTGTGTTTCTGTTGTCTTACCGTGATTGAGCGAGGTAGAACAAACAAACCTACCTTGCCTATTTCACAGACAATACTCTTTGTTTCTGTTGTTTACCCTGCTGGAGTGAAGTAGAACAAACAGACCTACCTTACTCATTTCACACACACTGTTGTTTCTTTCTGTTGTCTTACCCTGATGGAGCAAAGTAGAACAAGCTAACCTACCTTTCTTATTTCACACACACTACTGTTTGTTTCTGTTGTCTTACACAGATGGAGCAAACTAGAACAAACCAACCTACCTTAGCTATTTAACACACTATACTCTTTGTTTCTGTTGTTTACCCTCTTGGAGCGAAGTAGAACAAACAAACTTACCTTACACATTTCACACAAACTACGCATCACCTTAGTTGCAATAAGTGACTCTCTGTGGAATGATTCCTGACATTGGTGTAGATTAGGAGCTTACTCTTCTCACTTTTGGCATCTGTCTTTGAGGCTATGACAAACAAAATATGTTATTATTATGAAAAAGCTTAGTTGCTTCGTAACTGTTTAGCCTTATTGCTGCGTACCTTCTAAAACATCGTCTTGGCCTATCACCTGAGTTCTCTTGCATTTCACTAATTTGCCTAACATAATTTTGGTAAAATATCACATTACACGAGAAGAAGCTTGTGCATTTGTTTCTTGAGATGCTCTGCTCAAACAGCCAGAAGGAAGATGCAGTGCCCTCTACTGTTTAAATCACATGAATTGTCTCATTGAGTCAAGGGGATTCAGCTCCTTTCATTTCTACAAGCTATGTTCTTTGGCATTTCATGCCACCATCAGCAACTGTGTTCAAATAATTGTCATGACTCTACAAAGCTGGGAAAGGAAAACAATGCATTCCTTCTCAGGGAAATCTATGACTTACCACACTCGACCACCAAGTCCTTCTCTCACTAGGAAGATACCACTGGGAGAAAGAACACGTGGAACTTTTCTGTTTTGTACATTACAGAGGACCCCTTAGATTCTGAGATGAGTTCTGTTTTAATCTACTAAGTACCACAACAATGATATGCACATATCCTGTAACCTGGAAAAAGAAGTATGGTTTTGACTGCAGAGGTTCTTTTCTCAAACTAAGAGAGTGAAAATGCAGGGCGTTGTGTACTTTGCAGACCGCATTCAACAGCTTAGATGGTGTGAGCCCCTTCACTTGAAAGCACAAGCTGTTTTCTGAAGAGATTGCCACCACTTCTCTGCATCCTATTAGAAACAATAGTAGTTACTCGATGATATGAAAGGAAATCTCACCATCTGCAGAGAAATCTGTCCTTGAGCCTATGACAAACAAAACATGATAATTATGAGAATGCTGAGTTGCTTTGAAACTCTTTAACCTTATTGCTCCGTACATTCTAAAACGTCTTCTTGACACTTCACCTGAGTTCTCTTGTATATCACATATTTGCCTAACATCATTTTGGTAAAATATCATGTTACATGAGAAGAAGCTTGTGTATTTGTTTCTTGAGATGCTCTGCTGAAACAGCCAGAAGGAAGATGCAGTGCCCTCTACTGTTTAAATCACTTGAATTATCTCATTGAGTCAAGGGGATTCAGTTCCTTTCATAGCTACAAGCTATGTTCTTTGGCATTTCACGCCATCATCAGCAACTCTGTTCAAATAATTGATGTGACTCTATGAAGCTTTGAAAGGAAAACAATGCGTTCCTTCTCAGGGAAATCTATGACTTACCACACTCAACCGCCAAGTCCTTGTCTCACTAGTAAGATACCATTTGGAGAAAGAGTATGTGGAACTTTACTGTTTTGTACATTACAAAGGACCGCTTAGATTCTGAGATGAGTTCTGTTTTAATTTACTAAGTACCATAACAATGATATGCGAATATCATGTTACCTGGAAAAAGAAGCATGCTTTTGACTTCACAGATTCTTTTCTCAAACTAAGAGATTGAAAACGCAGGGCGTTGTGTAGTCTGCAGACCGCGTTGATCAGTTTAGATGATGTGAGTCCGTTCACTTCAAAGCATGAATCATTTTCTGAGGAGTTTGGGGACAGTTCTCTGCATGCTTTAACAAACAATTGTATTTACTCGATGGTATGAAAGGAAATCTCCCCATGTGCAGAGAAATCTGACTTTGAGCCTATGACAAAGAAAACATGTTATTATTATGAGAATTCTTAGTGGCTTCAAAGCTGTTTAACCTTATTGCTGCATAAATTTTAACACGTCTTCATGGCTTCTCACATGAATTCTTTTGTATTTTACTAATTTGCCTAACATCATTTTGGTAAAATATCTTATTGCATAAGAAGAAGCTTGTGCATTTGTTTCTTGAGATGCTCTGCTCAAACGACCAGAAGGGAAATGCAGTGCCCTCTACTGTTTAAATCGCTTGAGTCATCTCCTGCAGTAATTGGGATTCAGTTCCTTTCATAGCTACAAGCTATGTTCTTTGGGGTTTCACGCCATGGTCAGCAACTCTCTTCAAATAATTGTAGTGACTCTACAAAGCTAAGAAAAGAAAACAATGCTTTCATTCTTAGGGAAATCTATATCTAACCACACTCGACCGCAAAGTCCTTGTCTCCTTAAGGCAATACTAACTGGAGGAAAGGTACGTAGATCTTTACAGTTTGGTACATTCTAGGAGTTCGCTTAGATCCTGATATGAGTTCTCTCTTAATTTACTCGGTTCCACAACAATGATATGAAAATTTCATGTGACCTGCACCTAGAAAGGTTCTTTTGACAGCAGAGATTCTTTACTCAAACTAAGAGAGCGAAAATGGAGGGTGTTGTGTACTTTGCATACCATGTTGGAGAGTTTAGATGATGTGAGTATATTCACTTCAAAGCACAAATCATTTTCTGAGGAGTTTGTAGCCATTCCTCTGCATCCTTTTACAAACAATTCTAGTTACTCAATGATATGAAATGTAATCTCCCCATATGCAACGAAATGTGTCTTTGAGCCTATGACAAACAAAACATGTTCTTATGATTTGAATGCTTAGTTGTTTCCAAACTGTTTAACCTTATTGATGTGTACATTCTAACATGTCTTCTTGGCCTCTCACCTGATTTCTCTTACATTTCACTAATTTGCCTCACATCATTTTGGTAAAATATCACATTACATGAGAAGAAACTTGTGCATTTGTTTGTGGAGATGCTCTGCTCAAAAACCAAGAAGGAAAATGCAGTGCCCTCCACTGTTTAAATTATTTGAAGTATCTCGTTGAGTCAATGGCATTCACTTCATTTCAAAGCTGCAAGGTATGTATCTTGGAATATCAGGCCTACTTCAGCAACTCTGTTCAAATAATTTTAGTGATTCTATGAAGCTAAGAAAGGAAAACAATGCTTTCTTTCATAGGGAAATCTATATCTTACCAGAGTCAACTGCCAAGTCATTGTCTCACTATGGCAATACTAACTGGAGAAAAAGTACGTGGAACTTTACTGTTTGGTACATTCTAGAAGATTGATTAGATTCTGAGATGAGTTCTCTCTTAATTTACTAGATTCCACAACAATGATATGAAAATATCATGTAACCATCAGCTAGAAATGTGCTTTTGACTGCAGAGATTCTTCTCTCAAACTACAAGAGTGAAAATGCAGGGCATTGTGTAGTTCACAGACAGATTTGAACAGTTTAGATGATATGAGTGGTTCAGTTCAAAGCACAAGCTGTTTTCTCAGGTAATTGCCACCAATTCTCTCCTCCCTTTTCACACAATTCTAGTTACTCGACGATACAAAAGGCCACCTCATCATCAGAAGAGAAATCTGTCTTTGGGCCTATGACAAACAAAATATGTTATTTTTATGAGAATGCGTAGTTGCTTCGAAACTGTTGAACTTTATTGCTGCGTACATTCTAACACATCTTCTTGGCTTCTCAACTGAGTTCTCTTGTATTTCCTTAATTACCCTAACATCATTTTGGTAAAATATCATATTACCTGAGAAGAAGCTTGTGCATTTGTTTCTTGAGATGCTCTGCTCAAACAGCCAGAAGGAAAATGCAGTGCCCTCTACTGTTTAAATTATTTGAATTATCTCATTGAGTCAATGGGATTCAGTGAATTTCATAGCTACAAGCTAGGTTCTTTGAAATTTCACGCCATCATGAACAACTCTGTTCAAATAATTGTAGTGACTCTATGAAGGTAAGAAAGGAAAACAATGCGTTCTTTCTCAGGGAAGTCTATGTCTTAGTACACTCGACTGCCAATTCTCTGCATCTTTTTCCAAGCAATTGTAGGTAGTCTATGATATGAAAAGAAATCTCCCCATCTGCTTTCTTTTCAAAACAATTGTAGTTACTCTTTGGTATGAAAGGAAATCTCACCATCGGCAGAGGAATCGGTCTTTGAGCTTATGACATATAAAATATGTTATTATTATAAGAATGCTTAGTTGCTTTGAAACTGTTTAAATTTATTGCTCCGTATATTCTAACACGTCTTCATGCCTTCTCTCCTGAGTTCTCTTGCATTTCACTAATTTGCCTAACATCATTTTGATAAAATATCACATTACATGAGAGAAGCTTGTGCTTTTGTTTCTTGAGATGCTCGGCTGAAACAGCCAGAAGGAAAATGCAGTGCCCTCTACTGTTTCAATCGTTTGAATTATCTCATAGAGTCAATTGGATTCAGTTCATTTCATAGCTACAAGCTAGGTCCTTTGGCGTTTCACGCCATTGTAGCAACACTGTTCAAATAATGGCAGTGATTCTACAAAGCTGAGAAAGGAAACAATGTGTTTTTCCTCAGAGAAATCTGTGTCTTACCCCACTGGACCGCCAAGTCCTTGCCTGACTATGTAAATAGTATTTGGAGAAAGAGTACGTGGAACTTTACTGTTTTGTCCACTACACAGGACCTCTTAGATTTTGAGGTGAGTTCTGTTTCAATTTAATAAGTATCACAACAATGATATTCAAATATCATGTAACCTGGAACAAGAAATAGGCTTTTGCCTGCACAGATTCTTTTCTCAAACTGAGAGAGAGAAAACGCAGGGCATTGTGTAGGTTCAGACCACGTTCAACAGTTTAGATGATGTGAGTCCATTCACTTCAAAGCACAAGCCGTTTTCACAGGAGTTTCCTGCCAATTGTCTGCATCCTTTTCCAAACAATTGTATTTACTGGATGATACGAAATGAGATCTCACCAACTGCAGAGGATTCTGTCTTTGAGACTATGACAAACAAAACATGTTATTATTATGAGAATGCATAGCTGCTTCCAAACTGTTTAAACTTATAGCTGCGTACATTCTAACATGTCTTCTTGGCTTCTCACCTGACTTCTCTTGCATTTCCCTAATTTGCCTATCATCATTTGTGTAAAATATCACATTACATGAGAAGAAGCTTGTGCATTGTTTCTTGAGATGCTCTGCTCAAACAGCCAGAAGGAAAATGCAGTAGCCTCTACTGTTTAAATAGTTTGAATTATCTCATTTAGTCAATGGGATTCAGATCATTTCACAGCTGCAAGCTATGTAGCTTGGCGTTTCAGGCCTACGTCAGCCACTCTGTTCAAATAATTGTACTGACTCTAGGAATCTCAGAAAGGAATACAATGCTTTCTTTCACAGGGAAGTCTGTGTCTTAGTACACTCGCCTGCCAAGTCCCAGTCTCACTATGGCAATGCTAACTGGAGAAAAAGTAGGTTGGACTTTACTGTTTGGTACCTTCTAGAAGATCGCTTAGGTTCTCAGATGAGCTCTCTTATTTTACCAGGTTCCATAACAATGGTATGCAAATTTTGTGGAACCTGCAACCAGAAATGTGCTTTTGACTGCAGAGATTCTTTTCTCATACTAAGGGGGAGAAAATGCAGGGCGTTGTGTATTTCACACACCGCATTGAATAATTAAGATGACGTGAGTCATTCACTTCAAAGCACAAGCCATTTTCTCAGGAGTTTGCCTCCAATAATCTGCATCCTTTTCCAAATAATTGTAGCTACTCCACGATATGAAAGGAAATCTCACCATCTGCACAATAATCTGTGTTTGAGCCTATGACAAACAAAACATGTTATTATTATGAGAATGCTTAGTTGCTTTGAAAGGGTTTAACCTTATTGCTGGCTACATTCTAACATGTCTTCTTGGCTTCTCACCTGAGTTCTCTTGTGTATCCCTATTTTGCCTAAGATCATTTTGGTAAAATATCACATTACAGGAGAAGAAGCTTGTGAATATGTTTCTGGAGATGCTCTGCTCAAACAGCCAGAAGGAAAATGCAGTGCCCTCTACTGCTTAAATCGTTTCATTTATCTCACTGACTCAATTGGATTCAGTTCATTAAATAGCTACAAGCTATGTCCTCTTGCTCTTCACACCATCATAGAAATTATGTTCAAACAATTGTAGTGACTCTAGGAAGCTAAGAAAGGAAACAATGCGTTCTTTCTTCCTCAGGTAAATCTGTGTCTTACCATACTAGACCGCCAAGTCCTGGCCTGATTATGACAATACTAACTGGAGAAAAAGTTCGGGGAACTTTAATGTTTTGTACATACAGAGGACCGCTTACATTCTGAGATGAGTTTTGTTTTAATTTACTAAGTACCACAGAAATGATATGCAAATATCATGTAACCTGGAACAAGACATATGGTTTTGACAGCACAGATTCTTTCCTCAAACTAAGAGAGCGATGACGCAGGGCGTTGTGTAGGTTGAAGACTGCCTTGAACATTTTACATGATATGAGTGTGTTCACTGCAAAGCACGAATCATTTTCTGAGGAGTTTGTTGCCAATTCTGTGCATCCTTTTACAAACAATTGTAGTTGCTCGATGATATGGAAGGAAATCTCCCCATGTGCAGAGAAATCTGACTTTCAGCCTGTGACAAACAAAACATGTTATTACCATTGGGATGCTTAGTGGCTTCAAAACTCTGTAAACTTCTCCCTGCGTAGATACTAACACGTCTTCTTGGCTTCTCATCTGAGTTCTCTTGCATTTCAGTAATTTGCATAACATCATTTCAGTAAAATATCACATTACCTGAGAGAAGCTTGTGCATTTGTGTAGTTCGCACACTGTGTTGAACAGTATAGTGGATGTGAGACCTTTCTCTTCAAAACACAATCTGTTTTCTCAGGAGTTTGCCGCCATTCTCTGCATCCTTTTCCAAACAATTGTAGTTACTCCATGATACAAAAGGAAATCTTCCCATCTGCCGAAGCATCTGTCTTTGAGCCTATGAGAAACAAAACATGTCATTATTATCAGAATGCTTGGTTGATTCAAAACAGCTTAAATTTATTGCTGCGTACATACTAACACATCTTCTTGGCTTCACACCTGAGTTCTCTTATCTTTCCCTAATTAGCATAACATCATTGTGGTAAATTATCACATTACATGAGAAGAAACCTGTGCACTTGTTTGTTGAGATGCTCTGCTCAAACCGCCAGAAGGAAAATGCAGTGCCCTCTATTGTTTAAATCGTTTGAATTGTCTCATTGTGTCAATGGAATTCAGTTCATTTCATAGCTACAAGCTATGCTTTTTCCCATTTCAGGCCATCGTGAGCAACTGTGTTCAAATAATTGTAGTGACTCTAAGAAGCTAAGAAAGAAAATCAATGCGTTGTTTCTCTGGAAAATCTATGTCTTACCACACTCGACCGTCAAGTTCTTGTCTCAGTATGACAATACAATTTGGAGAAAGAGTACGTGGAACTTTACTGTTTTGTACACTACAGAGGATAGTATTGATTCTGAGATGAGTTCTGTTTCAATTTACTAAGTACCACAATGATATGCAAATATCATGTAACCTGGAACAAGAAATGTGCTTTTGACTGCCCAGATTCTTCTCTCAAACTAAGAGAGCAAAAACGCAACTCGTTGTGTAGTTTGTGGGCCGCGTTGAACATTTTAGATGATGTGCGGGTGCACATTAAAGGAGGAATCATTTTCTGAGCAGTGTGCAGCCAATTCCCTGCATCATTTTACAAACAGATGTAGTTACTGGATGATAAGAAAAGAAATCTCCCCATGTGCAGAGAAATTTGTCTTTGAGCCTATGACAAACAAAACATGTTATCATTATGAGAATGCTTAGTTGCTGCAAAACTGTGTAAACTTCTTGCTGCATACATACTAACACGTCTTCATGGCTTCTCACCTGAGTTCTATTGCATTTTACTAATTTGCATAATATCATTTCGGTAAAACATCACATTACATGAGAGGAGCTTGTGCATTTGTTTCTTGAGATGCTCTGCTCAAGCAGCAAGAAGGAAAATGCACTGCCCTCCACTGTTTTAATCGTTTGAATTATCTCGTGGAGTCAATGGGATTCAGTTCATTTCACAGCTGCAGGCTATATAGCTTAGCGTTTCATGCCTACATCAGCAAGTCTGTTAAAAAGATTGTAGTGACTCCACAAAGCACAGAAAGGGAAACAATGCTTTGTTTCTCAGGGAATTCTCTGTCTTAGTACACTCGACGGAAAAGTCCTTGTCTCACTACGGCAACACTCATTGGAGAAAAAGTACTTGGAACTTTACTGTTTGGTACATTCTTGAAGATTGCTTAGATTCTGTGATGAGTTCTCTCTTAATTTACTAGGTTCCACAACAATGACATGCAAATTTCATGTAACCTGCAATGGGAAATGTACTTTTGACTGCAGAGATTCTTTTCTCAAACTAAGAGAGTGAAAATGCAGAGCGTGGCATAGTTCGCAGACAACATTGAACAGTTTAGATGATATGAGTCCGTTCACTTCAAAGCACAAAGCCTTTTCTCAGGTGTTTGCCGCCAATTCTCTACCTCCTTTTCCAACAACTATAGTTACTGGAATGTAACAAAACATGTGATTATTATGACATTGCTTAGCAGCTTCCAAACTGTTTAAACTTATAGCTGCATATATTCTAACACGTCTTCTTGGCTTCTCACCTGAACTCTCTTGTATTTCCCTAATTTGCCTATGATCATTTCGGTAAAATATCACATTACATGAGAAGAAGCTTGTGCATGGTTTCCTGAGATGCTCTGCTCAAACAGCCAGAAGGAAAATGCAGTGCCCTCTATTGCTTAAATCATTTGAATTATCTCATTGAGTCAACTGAATTCAGTTCATAACATAGCTACAAGCTATGTGCTTTGGCTCTTTACCCCATCGTAGAAATTCTGTTCAAACAATTGTAGTGACTCTAGGAAGCTAAGAAAGGAAACAATGCATTCTTTCTTCCTCAGGTAAATCTGTGTCTTACCATACTTGACCGCCAAGTCCTGGCCTGATTATGACAATACTAACTGGAGAAGAAGTTCGGGGAACTTTAATGTTTTGTCCATGCAGAGGACCGCTAACATTCTGAGATGAGTTTTGTTTTAATTTAGTAAGTACCACAGAAATGATATGCAAATATCATGTAACCTGGAACAAGACATATGGTTTTGACAGCACAGGTTCTTCCCTCAAACTAAGAGAGTGACGACACAGGGCATTGTGTACGTTGAAGACTGCCTTGAACATTTTACATGATGCGAGTGTGTTCACTTCAAAGCACGAATCATTTTCTGAGGAGTTTGTTGCCAATTCTGTGCATCCTTTTAGAAACAATTGTAGTTACTCAATGATATGGAAGGAAATCTCCCCATGTGCAGAGAAATCTGACTTTCAGCCTGTGACAAACAAAACATGTTATTACTATAGGAATGCTTAGTGGCTTCAAAACTCTGTAAACTACTTCCTGCATAGATACTAACACGTCTTCTTGGCTTCTCACCTGAGTTCTCTTGAATTTCACTAATTTGCATAACATCATTTCGGTAAAATATCACATGACCTGAGAGAAGCTGGGGCATTTGTGTAGTTCGCACACCGTGTTGAACAGTATAGTGGATGTGAGACCTTTCTCTTCAAAACACAATCAGTTTTCTCAGGAGTTTGCCACCATTCTCTGCATTCCTTTCCAAACAATTGTAGTTACTCCATGATACAAAAGGAAATCTTCCCATCTGCGGTGGCATCTGTCTTTGAGCCTATGAGAAACAAAACATGTCATTATTATCAGAATGCTTAGTTGCTTCCAAACAGCTTAATGTTATTGCTGCGTACATACTAACACATCTTCTTGGCTTCACACCTGAGTTCTCTTGTATTTCCATAATTAGCATAACATCATTTTGGTAAATTATCACATTACATGAGAAGAAGCCTGTGCATTTGTTTGTTGAGATGCTCTGCTCAAACCGCCAGAAGGAAAATGCAGTGCCCTCCACTGTTTGAATCATTTGAATTGTCTCATTGTGTCAATGGAATTCAGTTCATTTCATATCTACAAGCTATGCTTTTTCCCATTTCACGCCATCATGAGCAACTCTGTTCAAGTAATTGTAGTGACTCTAGGAAGCTAAGAAAAAAAAACAATGCGTTCTTTCTCTGGGAAATCCGTGTCTTACCACACACGACCGCCAAGTTCTTGTCTCACTACGACAATACAATTTGGAGAAAGAGTGCGTGGACTTTACTGTTTTGTACATTACAGAGGACGGTATTGATTCTGAGATGAGTTCTATTTCAATTAACTAAGTACCACAACAATGATATGCAAATATCATGTAACCTGGAACAAAAAAAAATGCTTTTGACTGCATAGATTCTTCTCTCAAACTAAGAGAGTGAAAACGCAGCTCGTTGTGTAGTTTGCGGACCATGTGGAACATTTTAGATGATGTGCGTGTGCACTTTAAAGCACGAATCATTTTCTGAGCAGTGTGTAGCCAATTCCCTGCATCATTTTACAAACAGTTGTAGTTACTGGATGGTAAGAAAAGAAATCTCCCCATGTTCACAGAAATCTGTCTTTGAGCCTATGACAAACAAAACATGTTATCATTATAAGAATGCTTAGTTGCTGCAAAACTGTGTAAATTTTTGCTGCGTATATAGTAACACATCTTCGTTGCTTCTCACTGGAGTTCTCTTGCATTTCACTAATTTGCATAACATCATTTCGGTAAAACATCACATTACATGAGAGGGGCTTGTGCATTTGTTTCTTGAGATGCTCTGCTCGATCTGCCAGAAGGAAAATGCAGTGCCCTCTACTGTTTAAATCATTTGAATCATCTCCTTGAGTCAATGGGATTCAGATCATTTCACAGCTGCAGGCAATGTGGCTTAGCGTTTCATGCCTACACCAGCAACTCTGTTAAAATAATTGTAGGGACTCTACAAAGCACAGAAAGGAAAACAATGCTTTCTTTCTCAGGGAATTCTCTGTCTTAGTACACTCAACCACCAAGTCCTTGTCTCACTATGGCAACACTCATTGGAGAAAAAGTACTTGGACCTTTACTGTTTGGTACATTCTTGAAGATCGCTTAGATTCTGAGATGAGTTCTCTCTTATTTTAATAGGTTCCACAACAATGATATGCAAATTTCATGTAACCTGCAATGGGAAATGTGCTTTTGACTGCAGAGATTCTTTTCTCAAACTAAGAGAGTGAAAATGCAGGGCGTTGCATAGGTCGCAGACCATGTTGAACAGTTTAGATGATATGAGTCCGTTCACTTCAAAGCACAAAGCCTTTTACAGTTGTTTGCCGCCAATTCTCTACCTCCTTTTCCAAACAACTATAGTTACTCGAACATATGACAGGAAATCTCCCCATCTGCAGAGGCATCTGTCTTCGAGCCTGTGACAAACAAAACATGTTATTATTATGAGATTGCTTAGTTGCTTCGAAACTGTTGAACCTTATTGCTGCGTACATTCTAACACATCTTCTTAGCTTCTCAACTGAGTCCTCTTGTATTTCCTTAATTACCCTAACATCATTTTGGTACAATATCATATTACATGAGAAGAAGCTTGTGCATTTGTTTCTTGAGATGCTCTGCTCAAACAACCAGAAGGAAAATGCAGTGCCCTCTACTCTTTAAATTATTTGAATTATCTCATTGAGTCAATGGGATTCAGTGAATTTCATAGACACAAGCTATGTTCTTTGAAATTTCACGCCATCGTGACCAACTCTGTTCAAATAATTGTAGTGACTCTATGAAGGTAAGAAAGGAAAACAATGCGTTCTTTCTCAGGGAAGTCTATGTCTTAGTACACTCGACTGCCAATTCTCTGCATCTTTTTCCAAATAATTGTAGGTACTTGATGATAGGAAAAGAAATCTCCCCATCTGCTTTCTTTCTCTGGGAAATCTGTCTTAGTACACTCGACTGCCCAGTCCTTGTCTCACTATGGCAATACTAATGGGAGAAATAGGACATGGTACTTTACTGTTGGGTACATTCCAGAAGATCGCTTAGATTCTGAGATGAGTTCTCTCTTAATTGACTAGGTTCCACAGCAATGATATGCAAATTTCATGTAACCTGCAACTAGAAATCTGCTTTTGACTGCAGTGATACTTTTCGCAAACTAAGAGAGTGAAAGTGCAGGGCATTGTGTAGATTGCAGACAGCGTCGAACAGTTTAGATGCTGTGAGTCCCTTCACGGCAAAGCACAAGCCGTTTTCTTAGGAGTTTGCCTCCAATTCTCTGCATTCTTTTCCAAACAATTGTAGTTACTCTTTGATACGAAAGGAAATCTCACCATCTGCAGAGGAATCGGTCTCTGAGCCTATGACATAAAAAATATGTTATTATTATGAGAATGCTTAGTTGCTTTGAAACTGTTTAACCTTATTGCTGCATATATTCTAACACGTCTTCATGCCTTCTCACCTGAGTTCTCTTGCATTTCACTAATTTGCCTAACATCATTTTGGTAAAATATCACATTCCATGAGAGAAGCTTGTGCTTTTGTTTCTTGAGATGCTTTGCTTAAACAGCCAGAAGGAAAATGCAGTGCCCTCTACTGTTTCAATCGTTTGAATTATCTCATAGAGTCAATTGGATTCAGTTAATTTCTTATCTACAAGCCATGTCCTTTGGCATTTCATGCCATTGTAGCAACTCTGTTCAAACACAGGCAGTGATTCTACGAAGCTGATGAAGGAAGCAATGTATTCTTCCTCAGGGAAATCTGTGTCTTACCCCACCGGACCACCAAGTCCTTGCCTTACTATGAAAAGAGTATTTGGAGAAAGAGTACGTGGAACTTTACTGTTTTTTACATTACACAGGACCTCTTAGATTCTGAGGTGCGTTCTGTTTCAATTTACTAAGTGTCACAACAACGATATGCAAATATCATGTAACCTGGAACAAGAAATATGCTTCTGCCTGCACAGATTCTTTTCACAAAATAAGAGAGAGAAAATGCAGGGCATTGTGTTGTTTCAGACGGTGTTGGATAGTTTAGATGATGTGAGTCCGTTCACTACAAAGCACAAGCCGTTTTCACAGGAGTTTGCCGCCAATTGTCTGCATCCTTTTCCAAACAATTGTACGTACTGGATGATACGAAAGGAAATCTCACCAACTGCAGAGGAGTCTGTCTTTGAGACTATGACAAACAAAACATGTTATTATTACGAGAATGCTTAGCTACTTCCAAACTGTTTAAACTTATAGCTGCGTACGTTCTAACACATCTTCTTGGCTTCTCACCTGAGTTCTCTTGTATTTCCCTAATTTGCCTATCATCATTTGGGTAAAATATCACATTACATGAGAAGAAGCTTGTGCATTGTTTCTTGAGATGCTCTGCTCAAACAGCCAGAAGGAAAATGTAGTAGCCTCTAGTGTTTAAAGAGTTTGAATTATCTCATTTAGTCAATGGGATTCAGATGATTTCACAGCTGCAAGCTATGTAGCTTGGTGTTTCAGGCCTACATCAGCCACTCTGTTCAAATAATTGTACTGACTCTAGGAATCTCAGAAAGGAATACAATGCTTTCTTTCACAGGGAAATCTATGTCTTAGTACACTCGACCGCCAAGTCCTAGTCTCACTATGGCTATGCTAACTGGAGGAAAAGTACCTTGGACTTTACTGTTTGGTACATACTAACACATCTTCTTGGCTTCACACCTGAGTTCTCTTGTATTTCCCTAATTAGCATGACATCATATTGGTAAATTATCAAATTTCATGAGAAGAAGCTTGTGCATTTGTTTGTTGAGATGCTCTACTCAAACCGCCAAAAGAAAATGCAGTGCCCGCTACTGTTTAAATTATTTGTATTGTCTCATTGTGTCAATGGAATTCAGTTCATTTCTTTTTTTTTTTTTTTTGGTTTTTCGAGGTAGGGTTTCACTCTAGCCCAGCCTGACCTGGAATTCACTATGGAGTCTCAGGGTGGCCTCGAACTCACGGCGATCCTCCTACCTCTGCCTCCCGAGTGCTGGGATTATAGGCGTGCGCCACCACGCCCGGCTGGAATTCAGTTCATTTCATAGCTACAAGCTATGCTTTTTCCTGTTTCATGCCATCATGAGCAACTGTGTTCAAATAATTGTAGCAACTCTAAGAAGCTAAGAAAGAAAAACAATGCATTCTTTTCCTGGGAAATCTATGTCTTACCACACTCGACCTCCAAGTTCTTGTATCAGTATGACAATACAATTTGGAGAAAGCGTACGTGGAACTTTACTGTTTTGTACATTACAGGAGATGGTATTGATTCTGAGAAAAGTTCTGTTTCAATTAACTAAGTACCACAACAATGATATGCAAATATCATGTAACCTGGAACAACAAATATGCTTTTGACTGCACAGATTCTTTTCTCAAACTAAGAGAGCAAAAACACAGCTCGTTGTGTAGTTTGAAGACCGTGTTGAACATTTTAGATGATGTGCGTGTGCACTTGAAAGCATGAATCATTTTCTGAGCAGTGTGTAGCCAATTCCCTGCATCATTTTACAAACAGTTGTAGTTACTGGATGATAAGAAAAGAAATCTCCCCATGTGCAGAGAAATTTGTCTTTGAGCCTATGACAAACAAAACATGTTATCATTATGAGAATGCTTAGTTGCTGCAAAACTGCGTAAACTTCTTGCTGTGTACATACTAACACATCTTCGTGGTTTCTCACCTGAGTTTTCTTGCGTTTCACTAATTTGCATAACATCATTTCGGTAAAACATCACATTACATGAGAGGAGCTTGTGCATTTGTTTCTTGAGATGCTCTGCTCAAACATCAAGAAGGAAAATGCAGTGCCCTCCACTGTTTTAATCGTTTGAATTATCTCATTGAGTCAATGGGATTCAGTTCATTTCACAGCTGCAGGCTATGTAGCTTGGCGTTTCATGCCTACACCAGCAACTCTGTTAAAATAATTGTAGTGACTCTATTAAGAGCAGAAAGTAAAACAATGCTTCTTTCTCAGGGAAAGTACCACAAAAATGATATGCAACTATCATGTAACCTGGAACAAGACATATGGTTTTGACAGCACAGATTCTTTCCTCAAAGTAAGAGAGCGGCGAAGCAGGGCATTGTGTAGGTTGAAGACTGCCTTCAACATTTTACATGATATGTGTGTGTTCACTTCAAAGGATGTATCATTTTCTGAGGAGTTTGTTGCCAATTCTCTGGATCCTTTTATAAACAATTGTAGTTACTCGATGATATGAAAGGAAATCTCCCCATGTGCAAAGAAATGTGTCTTTGAGCCTATGACATATAAAAATATTCTTATTATGAGAATGCTTAGTTGCTCTGAAACTGTTTTAACTTACTGCTGCGTACATTCTAACACATCTTCTTGGCTTCTCACCTGAGTTCTCTTTCATTTCACTAATTGACCACATTGAATAGTTTAGATGATATGAATCCATTCCCTTCAAAGCACAAAGCATTTTTTGAGGTGTTTGCCGCCAATTCTCTGCCTCATTTTCCAAATAATTGTAGTTACTTGATGATACAAAAGGAAATCTCCAAGTCTGCAGAGGAATCTTACTTTGAGCCTATGAGAAACAAAACATTTTATTATTATGAGAATGCTTAGTTGCTTTGAAACTGTTGAACATTATTGCTGCGTATATTCTAACACGTCTTCTTGGCTTCTCAACTGAGTTCTCTTGTATTTCCCTAATTACCCTAACATCATTTTGGTAAAATATCACATTATATGAGAAGAAGTTTGTGCATTAGTTTCTTGAGATGCTGTGCTCAAACAGCCAGAAGGAAAATGAAGTGCCCTCTACTGTTTAAATTATTTGAATTATCTCATTGAGTCAATGGGATTCAGTGAGTTTCATAGCTACAAGCTATGTTCTTTGGAGTTTCACGCCATCGTCAGCAGCTCTGTTCAAATAAGTGTAGTGACTCTACGAAGGTAAGAAAGGAAAACAATGTGTTCTTTCTCAGGGAAATGTTTGTCTTAGTACACTCAACCGCCAAGTCCTTGTCTCACTATGGCAATACTAATTGGAGAAAAAGTACGTGGAACTTTATTGTTTGGTGCATTCTAGAAGATCACTTAGATTCTGAGATGAGTTCTCTCTTAATTTACTGGGTTCCACAACAATGATATGCAAATTTCATGTAAACTGCAACTAGAAATGTGCTCTTGACTGCTGAGATTGTTTTCTCAGACTAAGGGAGTGAAAATGCAGGACATTGTGTAGCTCACACACCGTTCAAATTGAGCAATTTTTTCGGGTTCACCCCCTCACATACAAGTGTTGAGCCTACTGGAATGGAGATGTCTGAAATGTGAGGGAGCCGGGCCCAGAGGGTGTGTTCCTCTGGGAATAAGAGAGCTCCAGAAAGTATCCTTTAATTGGCTGAAGGAGGAGGGCCTCCAGGAGTGCCGGGCCAGCTGACTTCAAAGCACAAGCCATTTTCTCAGGAGTTTGCCACCAATTGCCTTCATCATGTTATAAACAATTGTAGTTACTCGATGATAGGAAAGGAAATCTCCCCATGTGCAGAGGAATATGTCTTTGAGCGTATGACAAACAAAACATGTTATTATTATGAGAATGCTTAGTTGCTTCCAAACTGTTTAACCTTATTTCTGCATACATACTAACACGTCTTCTTGGCTTCACACATGAATTCTCTTGCATTGCACTAATTTCCCTAACGTTATTTTGGTAAAATATCTCATTACATGAGAGGCAGCCTGTGCATTTATTTCTTGAGATGCTCTGCTCAAACAGCAAGACGGAAAATTCCGTGCCCTCCACTGTTTCAATCCTTTCAATTATCTCATTGTGTCAACAGGTTTCAGTTCGTTTCATAGGTACAAGCTATGTTCTTTGGCATTTCACGCCATCTTCAGACACTCTGTTCAAATAGTTGTTGTAACTTTACAAGGATAAGAAACTAAAAGTATGCATTTTTCTCAGGGAAATGTATGTCTTACCACACTCCACTGCCAAGTCCTTGTCTCACTATGAAGATACTATTTGGATAAAGAGTACGTGGAATTTACTGTTCTCTACATTACAGAGGACTGCTTAGATTCTGAGATGAGCTCTGTTGTAGTTTTCTAAGTACCACAACAATGATATGCAAATGTCATGTAACCTGCAAGAAGAAATATGCTTTTGACTGCACAGATTCTTTTCTCAAACTAAGACAGGGAAAACGCAGGGCATTGTGTAGATTGCAGACTGCATTGAACAGTTTAGATGATGTGAGTGTGTTCAATTCAAAGCACAAATCATTTCCTGAGGAGTTTGTAGCCAATTCTCTGCATCCTTTTACAAACAATTGTAGTAACTCAATGATATGAAAGGAAATCTCACCATGTGTAGAGAAATCTGTCTTTGAGCCTATGACAAACAAAACATGTTATTATTATGAGAATGCTTAATTGCATTGAAAGTGTTTAAGTATATTGCTGCGCACACTCTAACACGTCTTCTTGGCTTCTCAACTGAGTTCTCTTGCATTTCACTAATTTGCCTAACATCATTTTGGTAAAATATCACGTTACATGAGTAGAAGCTTGTGCATTTGTTTCTTGAGATGCTCTGTTCAAACACCCAGAAAGGAAGATGCAGGGCCCTCTACTGTTAAATCATTTGAATCATCTCATTGCATCAAAGGTATTCAGTTCACTTCATAGCTAAAAGCTGTGTTCTTTTGCATTTCACAGCATCTTCAGCAACAGTGTTCAAATATTTGTAGTCATTCTACGAAGCTAAGAAAGGAAATGAATGCATTTTTTTCCTATGGAAATCTATGTCTTACCACACTCGACCGCCAAGTCCTTGTCTCACTATGAAAATACTATTTGGAGAAAGAGTACGTGGACTTTACTGTTCTGCACATTACAGTGGACCGCTTAGATTCTGAGATGAGCTCTGTTTTAATTTACTGAGTACCACAACAATGATATGCAAATATCATGTACAAGAACAAGAAATATGCTTATGACTGCACAGATTCTTTTCTCAAAATAAGAGAGTGAAAACACAGGGCGTTTTGTAGTTTGCAGACTACGTTCAACAGTTTAGACGATTTGAGTGTGTTCAGTTCAAGCAGGAATCATTTCCTGAGGAGTTTGTAGCCAATTCTCTGCATCCTTTTACAAACAATTGTTCTTGCTCAATGATATGAAAGGAAATCTCCACATGTGTAGAGAAATCTGTCTTTGAGCCTATGATAAACAAAACATGTTATTATTATGATAATGCTTAATTGCTTCAAAAGTGTTTAAACTTATTGCTGCGCACATTTTAACACAACTTCTTGGCTTCTCATCTGACTTCTCTTGCATTTCACTAATTTGCCTAACATAATTTTGGTAAAATATCACATTACATGAGAAGAAGCTTGTGCATTTGTTTCTTGAGATGCTCTGCTCAAACAGCCAGAAGGAAGATGCAGTGCCCTCTACTGTTTAAATCGTTTGAATTATCTTCTTGAATCAATGGGATTCAGTTCGTTTCACAGCTACAAGCTGTGCATCTTGCCATTTCAGGCCTACTTCAGCAACTATGTTCAAATACTTGTACTGACTCTAGGAAGCTAAGAAAGGAAAACAATGCTTTCTTTCTCAGGGAAATCTATATCTTACCACACTGCATCACCAAGTCCTTGTCTCATTATGGCAATAATAACTGGAGTAAAAGTACATGGAACATTACTGTTTGGTACACTCTAGAAGATCGCTTAGGTCCTGAGATGAGTTTTCTCTTAATTTTATAGGTTCCACAACCATGATATGCAAATTTCATGTAACCTGCAACTAGAAATATACTTTTGGCTGCAGAGATTATTTTCTCAAACTTAGAGAGCGAATATGCAGGCGTTGTGTAGTTCACAGACTGTGTTGAACAGTTTAGATGATGTGAGTCCATTCACTTCAAAGCACAAGCTGTTTTCTCCAGAGATTGCCACCAATTCTCTGTATCCTTTTCCAAACAATTGTAGTTACTCGATGATAAGAATGGATATCTTCCCATGTGCAGAGAAATCTGTCTTTGAGACTATGACAAACAAAACATGTTATTATTATGAGAATGCTTACTTGCTCTGAAACTGTTTTTATTGCACCGTGCATTCTAACACGTCTTCTGGGCTTCTCACTGGAGTTGTCTTGTATTTCACTAATTTGCCTAACATCATTTTCTTACAACATCACATTACATGAGAAGCAGCATGTGCATTTGTTTCTTTAGATGCCCTGGTCAAAGAGCCAGAAGGAAAATGCAGTGCCCTCTACTGTTTAAGTCATTTGAATTATCTCATTGAGTCAATGGGGTTCAGTTGGTTTCATAGCTACAAGCTATGTTCATTGGCATTTCATGCCATGATGAGCAACTCTGTTCAAATAATTGTAGTGATTCTAGGAAGCTAAGAAAGAAAAACAATGCTTTCTTTGTTAGGGAAATCTGCATCTTACCACACTCGACTGCCAAGTCCTTGTCTCACTATGGCAATCCTAAATGGAGAAAAAATACGTGGAACTTTACTGTTTGATACATTCTAGAAGATCGCTTAGATTCTCAGATGAGTTCTCTCTTAATTTACTATGTTCCGCAACAATGATATGCAAATATCATGTAAGCAGCAACTAGAAATGTGCTATTGACTGCACAGATTCTTTTCGCAAACTCAGAGAGCAAAAAAGGAGGGCATTGTGTAGTTTGCACATGATTTTGGAGATTTAGATGATGTGACTCCATTCACTTCAAAGTACGAATCATTTTCTGAGGAGTTTATAGCCAATTCTCTTCTTGAGATTCTCGGCCTAAATACCCAGAAGGAAGATGCAGTGCCCTATACTGTTTAAATCATTTGAATTATCTCCTTGAGTCAATGGGATTCTCTTTCACAGCTGCAAGGTATGTAGCTTGGCATTTCAGGCCTACTTCAGCAACTCTGTTCAAATAATTGTAGTGACTCTATGAAGGTAAGAAAGGAAAACAATGCTTTCTTTCTTAGGGAAATATTTATCTTACTACACTCGACCGCCAAGTCCTTGTCTCACTATGGCAATACTAATTGGAGAAAAAGTACGTGGAAGTTTACTGTTTGGTACATTCTAGAAGATCAATTCGATTCTGAGATGAGTTCTCTCTTAATTTACTAGTTTCCACACAAAGATATGCAAATATCATGTAACCAGCAACTAGAAATGTGCTTTTGACTGCACAGATTCTTTTCTCAAACTAAGAGAATGAAAATGCAGGGTGTTGTGTAGTTCACACACCAAGTTGAACAGTTTAGATGACATGAGTCCGTTCAGTTCAAAGCACAATACGTTTTTTCACGAGTTTGCTACCAATTCTCTCCTCCCTTTTCCACACAATTCTAGTTACTCGATGATACAAAAGGAAATCTCACCATCTGCAGAGGAATCTGTCTTTGAGCCTATGACAAAGAAAATATGTTATTATTATGAGAATGCTTAGTTGCTTCGAAATGGTTTAGCCTTATTGCTGAGTACATTCTAAAACATCTTTTTGACTTATCACCTGAGTTCTCTTGTATTTCACTAATTTGCGTAACATAATTTTGGTAAAATATCACATTACATGAGAAGAAGCTTGTGCATTTGTTTCTTGAGATGCTCTGCTCAAACAGCCAGAATGAAAATGCAGTGTCCTCCACTGTTTAAATCATTTCAGTTATCGTTGGGTCAAAGGGACTCACTTTGCTTCCTAGCTACAAGCTATGTTCTTTGCCATTTGACGCCATCATCAGCAACTCTGTTCAAATGATTGTAACAACTATATGAAGCTTAAAAAGGACAACAATGCATTACTTAACAGAAAAATCTGTGTCTTACCACACTCGACTGCCAAGTGCTTCTCTCACTAGGAAGATACCACTAGGAGAAAGAAATAGTGGAACTTTACTATTTTGTACATTGCAGAGGACCGCTTAGGTTATGACATGAGTTCTGTTTTAATCTACTAAGTACCACAACAATGATATGCAAATATCCTGTAACCTGGAACAAGAACTATGCTTTTGATGGCAGAGATTCTTTTCCCAAACGAAGAGAGCAAAAATGCTTGGCGTTGTGTGGTTATAGATGGCGTTGAACAGCTTAGATGGTGTGAGCCCCTTCACTTGAAAGCACAAGCTGTTTTCTCAAGTGTTTGCCACCAATTCTTTGCATCCTATTCCAAACAATAGTATTATTATGCGAAGACTCAGTTGCTTCAACACTGTTTAACCTTATTGCTGCATCCATTCTAACAAGTCTTCTTGGCTTCTCACTGGAGCCCTCTTGTATTTCCCTAATTTGCCTAACATCATTTTGGTAAAATATCACATTACTGTTTAAATGATGTGAGTCCTTTCAGGTCAAAGCACAAGCCGTTTCTCAGGACTTTGCCACCAATTCTCTGCATCCTTTCCCAAACAATGGTAGTTACTCAATGATATGATAGGAAATCTCACCATCTGCAGAGGAATCTGTCTTTGAGCCTATGACAAACAAAACCTGTTATAATTATGAGAATGCTTAGTTGATTCGAAACCTTTTAACCTTATTGCTGCATACATTCTAACACATCTTCTTGGCTTCTCACCTGAGATCTCTTGCATTTCACTAATTTGCCTGACATCATTTTGGTAAAATATCACATTACCTGAGAAGGAGCTTGTGCATTTGTTTCTTGAGGTGCTCTGCTCACACAGCAAGAAGGAAAATGCAGTGCCCACTACTGTTTAAATTGTTTGAATTATCTCCTTGAGTCAATGGCATTCAGTTCATTTCACAGCTGAAAGGTATGTAGCTTGGCGTATCAGGCCTACTTCAGCAACTCTGTTCAAATAATTGTAGTGACTCTACGAAGCTAAGAAACGAAAACAGTGCTTTGTTCCTCAAGGAAATCTATATCTTACCACAGTCGACCACCAAGTCCTTGTCTCACTATGGCAATACTAATTGCAGAAAAATACTTGGGACTTTACTGTTTGGTACAATCTAGAAGATCGCTAAGGTACAGAGATGAGTTCTCTCTTAATTTACTAGGTTCCACAACAATGATATGCAAATATCACGTTGCTTAGAACAAGAAATATGCTTTTGATTGCAGAGATTCTTTTCTGAAACTAAGAGAGCAAAAGTGCAGGGCGTTGTGTAGTTTACAGACCGTATCGAACAATTTACATGATGTGAGTGGGTTCACCTCAAACCACGAATCATTTTCTGAGGAGTTTGTCTCCAATTCTCTGCATCCTTTTACAAACAATTGTATTTACTCATTGATATGAAAGGAAATCTCCCCATGTGCAGAAAATCTGTCTTTGAACCTCGGACAAATGAAACATGTTAATAATGTGAGAATGCATAGTTGCTTCGAAACTGTTTAACCTTAATGTCGCGTACATTCTAACACGTCTTCTTGGTTTCTCCCGGAGTTCTCTTGCATTTCACTAATTTGCCTAAAATCATTTTGGTAAAATATCACATTGCATCAGAGGCAGCTTGTGCATTTGTTTCTTGAGATGCTCTACTCAAACAGCAAGAAGGAAAATGCAGTGCCCTCTACTGGTTAAATCATTCGAATTATCTCCTTGAGTCATTGGGATTCAGTTCATTTCACAGCTGCAAGCAATGTAGCTTGGCATTTCAGGCCTATGTCAGCAACTCTGTTCAAATAATTGTACTGACTCTACAAAGCTCAGAAATGAAAACAATGCTTTCTATCTCAGGGAAATGTATGTCTTAGTACACTCGACCTTCAAATCCTTGTCAGACAATGGCAATACCAATCGGAGAAAACATACATGGAATTTTACTGTTTGGTACATTCTAGAAGATCGCTTAGATTCTGAGATGAGTTCTCTCTTAATTTACTAGCTTCCACAACAATGATATGCAAATTTCATATAACCTGGAACAGGAAATGTGCTTTTGACTGCACAGATTCTTTTCTCAAACTAAGACAGTGAAAACGCAGGTCATTGTGTAGGTTGAACACTGTTTTGAACATTTTATATGATGTGAGTGTGTTCAATTCAAAGCACGAATAATTTTCTGAGGAGTTTGTCACCAATTCTCTGCATCCTTTCACAAACAATTGTAGTTACTCCATGATATGAAAGGAAATCTCCCCATATGCAGAGAAATGTGTCTTTGAGCCTATGAGAAACAAAACATGTAATTATTATTAGAATGCTTTGTTGCATTGAAACTGTTTAACCTTAGTGCTGCATAAATGCTAACACATCTTGGCTTCTCACCTGAGTTCTCTTGCATGTAACTAATTTGCCTAACATCATTTTGGTAAAATATCACATTACAAGAGAAGAAGTTTGTGAATTTGTTTCTTGAGATGCTCTGCTCAAACAGCAAGAAGGAAAATGCAGTGCCCTCTACTGTTTAAATCATTTGAATTATCTCGTTGAATCAATGGGATTCAGTTCATTTCACAGCTGCCAGCTATGTAGCTTGGCCTTTGCGGGCTATGTGAGCAACTCTGTTCAAATAATTTTACTGACTCTACGAAGCTCAGAAAGGAAAACAATGCTTTCTTTCTCAGAGAAATCTATGTCTTAATACACTCGACTGCCAAGTCCTTGTCTCACTATGGCATTACTACTTGGAGAAAAAGTACCTGGAACTTAATTATTG
Organism: Dipus sagitta; assembly: GCA_036346955.1. NCBI lineage: Eukaryota > Metazoa > Chordata > Mammalia > Rodentia > Dipodidae > Dipus > Dipus sagitta. The sequence continues at coordinate 363,025 of CM070791.1, read as the reverse complement.
GGTACATTCTGGATGATCGCTTAGATTCTGAGATGAGTTCTCTCTTCATTTACTACGTCCCACAAGAATGATATGGAAATATCAAGTAACCTGCATCAAGAAGTATGCTTTTGACTGCACAGATTCTTTTCTGAAACAAAGAGAGTGAAAAAGCAGGGCTTTGTATAGTTTGAAGACCACGTTGAACACTTTGGATGATGTGAGTGTCTTCACTTCAAAGCATGAATCACTTTCTGAGGAGTTTGTTGCCAATTCTCTGCATCCTTTTACAAACAACTGTATTTACTCGATGATATGAAAGGAAATCTCCCCATGTGCAGGGGAATCTGTCTTTGAGCCTATGACAAAGAAAACATGTAATTATTGTGAGAATGCTTAGTTGCTTCAAAACTGTTTAACCTTATTGCTGCGTTCACTCTAACACGTTTTCTTGCCTTCTCACCTGAGTTCTCTTGTATTTCCCTAATTGGCCCAACATCATTTTGGTAAAATATTACATTGCATCAGAGGAAGCTTGTGCATTGGCTTCTTGACATGCTCTGCTCAAACACCAGAAGGAGAATGCAGTGCCCTCTACTGTTTGAATCATTTGAATTATGTCATTGGGGCAATGGGATTCAGTTCATTTCATAGCTACAATCTATGTTCTTTGGCATTTCACGCCATCGTCAGCAACTCTGTTCAAATAATTGTAGTGACTCTCTGAAGCTAAGAGAGGAAAACAATCTGTTGTTCCTCAGGATAATCTATATGTTAGTACACTCGACTGCCAAGTCCTTTTCTCAATATGGCAATATTAATTGGAGAAAAAGTAAGTGGAGCTCTACTGTATGGTCCATTCTTGAAGATCGGTCAGATTCTGAGATGAGTTCTCTCTTAATTTACTAGCTTCCACAACATTGATATGCAAATTTCATGTAATCTGCAACTGGAAATGTTCTTTTGACTGCAGAGTTCTAATTCTCAAAGTAAGAGAGCAGAAATGCAGGGTGTTGTGTAGATTCCAGACCGTGTTGTACACTTTAGATGATGTGAGTCCGTTCAAGTCAAAGGACAAGCCGTTTTCTCAGGAGTTTGCTGCCAATTTTCTACATCCTTTTCCAAACAATAGTAGCTACTCAATGATATGAAAGGAAATCTGAACATGTGCAGAGAAATCTGTCTTTGGGCTTATGACAAACTAAACATGTTATTGTTATGAGAATCCTTAGTTGCTTTGAAACTGTTTATCTTTATTGCTGTGTATATTCTATCACATCTTCTTGGCTTCTCACATGAGTTCTCTTTTATTTCCCTAATTTGCCTAACATCATTTTGGTAAGATATCATATTACATAAGAAGAAGCTTGTGCATTTGTTTCTTGAGATACTCTGCTCATACAACCAGAAGAGAAATGCAGTGCCCTCTACTGTTCAAATCGCTTGAATCATCCCATTGAGTCAATGGGATTCAGTTCCTTTCATTGCCAGAATCTATGGTCTTTTGGGTTTCACGCCATGGTCAGCAACTCTCTACAAATAATTGTAGTGACTCTACGAAGCTAAGAAAGGAAAACAATGCTTTCTTCCTTAGGACAATCTCTATCTAACCACACTCGACCACCAAGTCCTTGTCTCAATATGGCAATACTAATTGGAGGAAATCTATGTGGAACGTTACTGTCTGGTACATTCGAGGAGATCGCTTAGATTCTGAGATAAGTTCTCTCTTATGTTACTAGGTTCCACAACAATGATATGAAAATTTCACGTAACCTGCAACTAGAAATGTGCTTTCGACTGCAGAGATTCTTTTCTCTAACCAAGAGAGCAAAAATGGAGGGCGTTGTGTAGTTTGCATACCATGTTGGTGATTTTTGATGATGTGAGCCCATTCACATCAAAGCACAAATCATTTTCTGAGGAGTTTGTTGCCAATTCTCTGTATCCTTTTTACAAACAATTGTAGTTACTGGATCAGATGAAAGGAAATATCCCCAAGTGATAAGAAATGTGTCTTTTAGCCTACGACAAACAAAACATGTTATTTTTATGAGAATGCTTAGTTGCTTCAAAACTGTTTAACCTTATTGCTCCATACATTCTAACACATCATCTTTTCTTCTCACCTGAGTTTCTTTCATTTCACTAATTTGCCTAACATCATTTTGGTAAAATATCACATTACATGAGAAGCAGCTCGTGCATTTGTTTCTTGAGATGCTCTGCTCAAACAGCCAGAAGGAAAATGCAGTGCCCTCCACTGTTTAAATCATTTCAATTTTCCCCTTGAGTTAATGGGATGCAGTTCATTTCTAGCTATAAGCTGTGTTCTTTGCCATTTCACCCCATCATGAGCAAGTCTCTTCAAAGAATTGTAGTGACTCTAGGAAGCTAAGGAAGGAAAGCAATGCGTTCTTTCTCAGGGAAATCTATGACTTACCACACTCGACCACCAAGCCCTTGTCTCACTACAATACTATTTGGAGAAAGACTACGTGGAACTTTATTGTTTTGTACATTACAGAGGACTGCTTAGATTCTGAGATGAGTTCTGTTTTAATTTACTAAGTACTGCAAAATGATATTCAAATATCATGTAACCTGGAACAAGTAATATGCTTTTGACCTCCCATATTCTTTTGTCAAACTAACAGAGTGAAAATGCTGAGCGTTGTGTAGTTTCCAGACCGTGTTGAACAGTTTAGATGATGTGAGTGTATTCACTTCAAAGCATAAGGTGTTTTCTAAGGAGTTTGTAGCCAATCTTCTGCATCCTTTTAGCAACAATTGTAGTTACTCCATGATACGAAAGGAAATCTCCCCATGTGCAGGGAAATCTCTTTTTGTGCCTATGACAAATAAAACATGTTATTATTATGCGAAGATTTAGTTGCTTCAAAACTGTTTAACCTTATTGCTGCATCCATTCTAACACGTCTTCTTGGCTTCTCACTGGAGTCCTCTTGTATTTCCCTAATTTGCCTAACATCATTTTGGTAAAATAGCACATTACATGAGGAGAAGCTTGTGGAATTGTTTCTTGAGATGCTCTGCTCAAACAGCAAGAAGGAAACTACAGTGCCCTCTACTGCTTAAATTTTAGAATTATCTCATTGAGTCAATGGGATTCAGTTCGTTTCATGGCTACAACCTATGTTCTTTTTCATTTCACGCCATGGTCAGCAACTCTGTTCAAATAATTGTAGTGACTCTACGAAGCTGAGAAAGGAAAAAAATGCTTTCTTTCTCAGGGAAATCTATGTGTTACCACACTCGACCGCCAAGTTTTGTCTCACTATGACAATATATTTGGATAAACAGAAGGAGGAAGTTTACTGTTTCATACATTACAGAGGACTTCTTAGATTCTGACATGAGTTCTGTTTTAAGTTACTAAGTACCAAAACAATGATAGGCAAATATAATGTTACCTGGAAGAAGAAATATGCTTTTGACTGCACAGATTCTTTTCTGAAAATGAGAGAGTGAAATCGCAAGGTGTTCTGTAGTTTACATACTGCGTTGAACATTTTAGATGATGTGAGTCCTTTCACGTCAAAGCACAAGCCATTTCTCAGGACTTTGCCACCAATTCTCTGCATCCTTTTCCAAACAATGGTAGTTACTCGATGATACGATAGGAAATCTCACCATCTGCAGAGGATTCTGTCTTTGAGCCTATGACAAAGAAAACATGTTATTATTATGAGAATGCTTAGTTGATTCGAAACTGTTTAACCTTATTGATGTTTAACCTAACACATCTTCTTGGCTTCTCACCTGAGTTCTCTTGCATTTCACTAATTTGCCTGACATCATTTTGGTAAAATATCACATTACCTGAGAAGGAGCTTGTGCATTTGTTTCTTGAGATGCTCTGCTCACACAGCAAGAAGGAAAATGCAGTGCCCTCTACTGTTTAAATTGTTTGAATTATCTCCTTGAGTCAATGGCATTCAGTTCATTTCACAGCTGAAAGGTATGTAGCTTGGCGTATCAGGCCTACTTCAGCAACTCTGTTCAAATAATTGTAGTGACTCTACGAAGTGAAGAAACGAAAACAGTGCTTTGTTTCTTAAGGAAATCTATATCTTACCACAGTCGACCACCAAGTCCTTGTGTCACTATGGCAATACTAAATGCAGAAAAATACTTGGAACTTTACTGTTTAGTACAATCTAGAAGATCGCTAAGGTACAGAGATGAGTTCTCTCTTAATTTACTAGGTTCCACAACAATGATATGCAAATATCACGTTGCCGAGAACAAGAAATATGCTTTTGATTGCAGGGATTCTTTTCTCAAACTAAGAGAGCAAAAATGCAGGGCGTTGTGTAGTTTACAGACCGTATCGAACAATTTACATGATGTGAGTGGGTTCACCTCAAACCACGAATCATTTTCTGAGGAGTTTGTCACCAATTGTCTGCATCCTTTTACAAACAATTGTATTTACTGGATGACATGAAAGGAAATCTCCCCATGTGCAGAGAAATCTGTCTTTGAGCCTCTGACAAATGAAACATGCTAATAATGTGAGAATGCATAGTTGCTTCAAAGCTGTTTAACCTTAATGTCGCGTACATTCTAACACGTCTTCTTGGTTTCTCCCGGAGTTCTCTTGCATTTCACTAATTTGCCTAAAATCATTTTGGTAAAATATCACATTGCATCAGAGGCAGCTTGTGCATTTGTTTCTTGAGATGCTCTACTCAAACAGCAAGAAGGAAAATGCAGTGCCCTCTACTGGTTAAATCATTCGAATTATCTCCTTGAGACATTGGGATTCAGTTCATTTCACAGCTGCAAGCAATGTAGCTTGGCATTTCAGGCCTATGTCAGCAACTCTGTTTAAATAATTGTACTGACCCAACAAAGTTCGTAAAGGAAAACAATGCTTTCTATCTCAGGGAAATGTATGTCTTAGTACACTCGACCACCAAATCCTTGTCTGACTATGGCAATACCAATTGGAGAAAACATACATGGAACTTTACTGTTTGGTACATTCTAGAAGATCGCTTAGATTCTGAGATGAGTTCTCTCTTAATTTACTAGCTTCCACAACAATGATATGCAAATTTCATATAACCTGGAACAAGAAATATGCTTTTGACTGCACAGATTCTTTTCTCAAACTAAGACAGTGAAATCGCAGGTCATTGTGTAGGTGGAACACTGCGTTGAACATTTTATATGATGTGAGTGTGTTCAATTCAAAGCACAAATAATTTTCTGAGGAGTTTGTCACCAATTCTCTGCATCCTTTCACAAGCAATTGTAGTTACTCCATGATATGAAAGGAAATCTCCCCATGTGCAGAGAAATGTGTCTTTGAGCCTATGAGAAACAAAACATGTATTTATTATTAGAATGCTTTGTTGCATCGAAACTGTTTAACCTTAGTGCTGCATAAATGCTAACACATCTTGGCTTCTCACCTGAGTTCTCTTGCATGTAACTAATTTGCCTAACATCATTTCAGTAAAATATCACATTACAAGAGAAGAAGTTTGTGCATTTGTTTCTTGAGATGCTCTGCTCAAACAGCAAGAAGGAAAATGCAATGCCCTCTACTGTTTAAATCGTTCGAATTATCTCGTTGAGTCAATGGGATTCAGTTCATTTCACAGCTGCCAGCTATGTAGCTTGGCCTTTGCGGGCTATGTGAGCAACTCTTTTCAAATAATTGTACTGACTCTACGAAGCTCAGAAAGGAAAACAATGCTTTCTTTCTCAGAGAAATCTATGTCTTAATACACTCGACTGCAAAGTCCTTGTCTCACTATGGCAGTACTACTTGGAGAAAAAGTACCTGGAACTTAAATCTTGGGTACATTCTGGAAGATCACTTAGATTCTGAGATGAGTTCTCTCTTAATTTCCTAGGTTCCACAAGAATGATATGGAAATATCAAGTAACCTGCATCAGGAAGTATGCTTTTGACTGCACAGATTCTTTTCTGAAACAATGAGAGCGAAAAAGCAGGGCTTTGTATAGTTTGAAGACCACGTTGAACACTTTGGATGATGTGAGTGTCTTCACTTCAAAGCATGAATCACTTTCTGAGGAGTTTGTTGCCAATTCTCTGCATCCTTTTACAAACAACTGTATTTACTCGATGATATGAAAGGAAATCTCCCCATGTGCAGGGGAATCTGTCTTTGAGCCTATGACAAAGAAAATATGTAATTATTGTGAGAATGCTTAGTTGATTCAAAACTGTTTAACCTTATTGCTGCGTTCATTCTAACACGTTTTCTTGACTTCTCACCTGAGTTCTCTTGTATTTCCCTAATTGGCCCAACATCATTTTGGTAAAATATTACATTGTATCAGAGGCAGCTTGTGCATTGGCTTCTTGACATGCTCTGCTCAAACACCAGAAGGAGAATGCAGTGCCCTCTACTGTTTGAAGCGTTTGAATTATGTCGTTGGGGCAATGGGATTCAGTTCATTTCATAGCTACAATCTATGTTCTTTGGCATTTCACACCTTCGTCAGCAACTCTGTTCAAATAATTGTAGTGACTCTCTGAAGCTAAGAGAGGAAAACAATCCGTTGTTCCTCAGGATAATCTATCTGTTAGTACACTCGACCGCCAAGTCCTTTTCTCAATATGGCAATATTAATTGGAGAAAACGTAAGTGGAGCTTTACTGTATTGTGCATTCTTGAAGATCCGTCAGACTCTGAGATGAGTTCTCTCTTAATTTACTAGCTTCCACAACATTGATATGCAAATTTCATGTAATCTGCAACTAGAAATGTTCTTTTGACTGCAGAGTTCTAATTCTCAAAGTAAGAGAGCAGAAATGCAGGGTGTTGTGTAGATTCTAGACCGTGTTGTACACTTTAGTTGATGTGAGTCCGTTGAAGTCAAAGGACAAGCTGTTTTCTCAGGAGTTTGCTGCCAATTTTCTACATCCTTTTCCAAACAATAGTAGGTACTCGATGATACGAAAGGAAATCTGAACATGTGCAGAGAAATCTGTCTTTGGGCTTATGACAAACTAAACATATTATTATTATGAGAATCATTAGTTGCTTCGAAACTGTTTATCCTTATTGCTGCATATATTCTATCACATCTTCTTGGCTTCTCACACGAGTTCTCTTTTATTTCCCTAATTTGCCTGACATCATTTTGGTAAAATATCATATTACATAAGAAGAAGCTTGTGCATTTGTTTCTTGAGATACTCTGCTCAAACAACCAGAAGGGAAATGCAGTGCCCTCTACTGTTCAAATCACTTGAATCATCCCATTGAATCAATGGGATTCAGTTCCTTTCATAGCCAGAAACTGTGTTCTTTGGGGTTTCACGCCATGGCCAGCAACTCTCTTCAAATAATTGTAGTGACTCTATGAAGCTAAGAAAAGAAAACAATGCTTTCTTCCTTAGGACAATCTCTATCTAACCACACTGGCCCAACAAGTCCTTGTCTCATTATGGCAATACTAATTGGAGGAAATCTATGTGGAACGTTACTGTCTGGTACATTCGAGGAGATTGCTTAGATTCTGAGATGGGTTCTCTCTTATTTTACTAGGTTCCACAACAATGATATGAAAATTTCATGTAACCTGCAACAAGAAATGTGGTTCTGACTGCAGAGATTCTTTTCTGAAACCAAGAGTGAAAATGGAGGGCATTCTGTAGTTTGCATTCCATGTTGGAGAGTTTAGATGATGTGAGTCCATTCACTTCAAAACACAAATCATTTTCTGAGGAGTTTGTTGCCAATTCTCTGTATCCTTTTTTTTTTTTTTTTTTTTGGTTTTCTGAGGTAGGTTTTCACTCTAGCCCAGGCTGACCTGGAATTCCCTCTGTAGTCTCAGGGTGGCCTTGAACTCATGGCAATCCTCCTACCTCTGCCTCCCGACTGCTGGGATTAAAGGCGTGCACCACAACACCCGGCTCTCCATATCCTTTTACAAACAACTGTAGTTACTCGATCATATGAAAGGAAATCTCCCCATGTACTAAGAAATGTGTCTTTTAGCCTATGACAAACAAAACATGTTATTTTCATGAGAATGGTTAGTTGCTTCGAAACTGTTTAACCTTATTGCTCCATACATTCTAACACGTCTTCTTTTCTTCTCACCTGAGTTCTCTTTCATTTCACTAATTTGCCTAACATCATTTTGGTAAAATATCACATTACATGAGAAGAAGCTCGTGCATTTGTTTCTTGAGATGCTCTGCTCAAACAGCCAGAAGGAAAATGCAGTGCCCTCCACTGTTTAAATCATTTCAATTTTCCCCTTGAGTTAATGGGATGCAGTTCATTTCTAGCTATAAGCTGTGTTCTTTGCCATTTCACCCCATCATGAGCAAGTCTCTTCAAATAATTGTAGTGACTCTAGGAAGCTAAGAAAGGAAAGCAATGCATTCTTTCTCAGGGAAATCTATGACTTACCACACTCGACCACCAAGCCCTTGTCTCACTACAATACTATTTGGAGAAAGACTACCTGGAACTTTACTATTTTGTACATTACAGAGGACTGCTCAGATTCTGAGATGAGTTGTGTTTTCATTTACTAAGGACTGCAAAATGATATTCAAATATCATGTAACCTGGAACAAGTAATATGCTTTTGACTGCACAGATTCTTTTGTCAAACTAACAGAGCGAAAATGCAGGGCGTTGTGTAGTTTTCAGACCACGTTGAAGAGTTTAGATGATGTGAGTCCATTCACTTCAAAGCACAAACTGTTTTCTAAGGAGTTTGTAGCCAATCTTCTGCATCCTTTTAGCAACAATTGTAGTTACTCCATGATAGGAAAGGAAATCTCCCCATGTGCAGGGAAATCTCTCTTTGTGCCTATGACAAATAAAACATGTTATTATTATGCGAAGACTTAGTTGCTTCAAAACTGTTTAATCTTATTGCTGCGTCCATTCTAACATGGCTTCTCACTGGATTCCTCTTGTATTTCCCTAATTTGCCTAACATCATTTTGGTAAAATAGCACATTACATGAGGAGAAGCTTGTGGAATTGTTTCTTGAGATGCTGTGCTCAAACAGCAGGAAGGAAACTGCTGTGCCCTCTACTGCTTAAATTTTAGAATTATCTCGTTGAGTCAATGGGATTCAGTTCGTTTCATGGCTACAACCTATGTTCTTTTTCATTTCACGCCATGGTCAGCAACTCTGTTCCAATAATTGTAGTGACTGCACGAAGGTAAGAAAGGAAAACAATGCTTTCTTTCTCAGGGAAATCTATGTGTTACCACACTCAACCACCAAGTTTTGCCTCACTATGACAATATATTTGGAGAAAGAGAAGGTGGAAGTTTACTGAGGACTTCTTAGATTCTGAGCTGAGTTCTGTTTTAATTTACTAAGTACCAAAACAATGATAGGCAAATATAATGTTACCTGGAAGACTGGCTGCACAGATTCTTTTCTGAAAATGAGAGAGCGAACTCGCAAGGTGTTGTGTAGTTTACAGAGTGCGTTGAATATTTTAGATGATGTGAGTCCTTTCACGTCAAAGCACAAGCTCTTTCTCAGGACTTTGCCACCAATTCTCTGCATCCTTTTCCAAACAATGGTAGTTACTCGTTGATACCTTAGGAAATCTCACCATCTGCAGAGGAATCTGTCTTTGAGCCTACTACAAACAAAACATGTTATAATTATGAGAATGCTTAGTTGATTCGAAACTGTTTAACCTTATTGCTGCATACATTCTAACACATCTTCTTGGCTTCTCACCTGAGTTCTCTTGCATTTCACTAATTTGCCTGACATCATTTTGGTAAAATATCACATTACCTGAGAAGGAGCTTGTGCATTTGCTTCTTGAGATGCTCTGCTCACACAGCAAGAAGGAAAATGCAGTGCCCTCTACTGCTTATTTTTGTTTGAATTATCTCCTTGAGTCAATGGCATTCAGTTCATTTCACAGCTGAAAGGTATGTAGCTTGGCGTATCAAGCCTACTTCAGCAACTCTCTTCAAATAATTGTAGTGACTCTGTGAAGCTGAGAAACGAAAACAGTGCTTTGTTCTTAAGGAAATCTATATCTTACCACAGTCAACCACCAAGTCCTTGTCTCACTATTTCAATACTAATTGCAGAAAAACACTTGGAACTTTACTGTTTGGTACAATCTAGAAGATCACTAAGGTACCGAGATGAGTTCTCGCTATATTTACTAGGTTCCACAACAATGATATGCAAATATCATGTTACCTAGAACAAGAAATATACTTTTGATTGCAGAGATTCTCTTCCCAAACTAAGACAGTGAAAATCCAGGGTATTGTGTAGTTTACAGGCCGGATCGAACAATTTACATGATGTGAGTGGGTTCACCTCAAACCACGAATCCTTTTCTGAGGAGTTTGTCTCCAATTCTCTCCATCCTTTTACAAACAATTGTATTTACTCGATGATATGAAAGGAAATCTCCCCATGTGCAGAGATATCTGTCTTTGAGCCTCTGACAAAGGAAACATGTTAATAATGTGAGAATGCATAGTTGCTTCGAAACTGTTTTACCTTATTGCTGCGTACATTCCAACACGTCTTCTTGTTTTCTCCCTGAGTTCTCTTGCATTTCACTAATTTGCCTAACATCATTTTGGTAAAATATCACATTGCATCAGAGGCAGCTTGTGCATTTGTTTCTTGAGATGCTCTACTCAAACAGCAAGAAGGAAAATGCAGTGCCCTCTACTGGTTAAATCATTCGAATTATCTCCTTGAGTCATTGGGATTCAGTTCATTTCACAGCTGCAAGCAATGTAGCTTGGCATTTCAGGCCTATGTCAGCAACTCTGTTCAAATAATTGTACTGACTCTACAAAGCGCAGAGAGGAAAACAATGCTTTCTATCTCAGGGAAATGTATGTCTTAGTACACTCGAGCGCCCAGTCCTTGTCTGACTATGGCAATACCAATTGGAAAATCATACATGGAACTTTACTGTTTGGTACATTCTAGAAGATCGCTTAGATTCTGAGATGAGTTCTCTGTTAATTTACTAGCTTCCACAACAATGATATGCAAATTTCATATAACCTGGAACAGGAAATATGCTTTTGACTGCACAGATTCTTTTCTCAAATGAAGACAGGGTAAACGCAGGTCATTGTGTAGGTGGAACACTGCGTTGAACATTTTATATGATGTGAGTGTGTTCAATTCAAAGCACGAATAATTTTCTGAGGAGTTTGTCACCAATTCTCTGCATTCATTCACAAACAATTGTAGTTACTCCATGATATGAAAGGAAATCTCCCCATGTGCAGGGGAATCTGTCTTTGAGCCTTTGACAAAGAAAACATGTAATTATTGTGATAATGCTTAGTTGCTTCAAAAGTATTTAACTTTATTGCTGCATTCATTCTAACACGTTTTCTTGACTTCTCATCTGAGTTCTCTTGTATTTCCCTAATTTGCCCAACATCATTTTGGTAAAATATTACATTGCATCAGAGGCAGCTTGTGCATTTGCTTCTTGACATGCTCTGCTCAAACACCAGAAGGAGAATGCAGTGCCCTCTACTGTTCGAATCGTTTGAATTATCTCGTTGGGGCAATGGGATTCAGTTCATTTCATAGCTACAATCTATGTTCTTTGGCATTTCACACCTTCGTCAGCAACTCTGTTCAAATAATTGTAGTGACTCTATGAAGCTAAGAGAGGAAAACAATTCTTTGTTCAGGATAATCTATGTGTTAGTACACTCGATGGCCAAGTCCTTTTCTCAATATGGCAATACTGATTGGAGAAAAAGTAAGAGGAGCTTTACTGTATGGTCCATTCTTGAAGATCGGTCAGATTCTGAGATGAGTTCTCTCTTAATTTACTAGATTCCGCAACATTGATATGCAAATTTCATGTAATCTGCAACTAGAAATGTTCTTTTGACTGCAGAGTTCTAATTCTCAAAGTAAGAGAGCAGAAATGCTGGGTGTTTTGTAGACTCAAGACTGTGTTGTACAGTTTAGATGATGTGAGTCCGTTCAAGTCAAAGGACAAGCTGTTTTCTCAGGAGTTTGCTGCCAATTCTCTACATCCTTTTACAAACAATTGTGGTTACTCGATGATATGAAAGGAAATCTGAGCATCTGCAGAGAAATCTGTCTTTGGGCCTATGACAAACTAAACATGTTATTATTATGAGAATCCTTTGTTGCTTCAAAACTGTTTATCCTTATTGCTGCGTACATTCTATCACATCTTATTGGCTTCTCACATGAGTTCTCTTTCATTTCCCTAGTTTGCCTGATATCATTTTGGTAAAATATCATATTACATAAGAAGAAGCTTGTGCATTTGTTTCTTGAGATGCTCTGCTCAAACAACCAGAAGGGAAATGCAGTGCCCTCTACTGTTCAAATCGCTTGAATCATCCCATTGAGTCAATGGGATTCAGTTCCTTTCATAGCCAGAAACTGTGTTCTTTGGGGTTTCACGACATGGTCAGCAACTCTCTTCAAATAATTGTAGTGACTCTACGAAGCTAAGAAAGGAAAACAATGCTTTCTTCCTTAGGACAATCTCTATCTAACCACACTCGACCACCAAGTCCTTGTCTCAATATGGCAGTACTAATTGGAGGAAATCTATGTGGAACGTTACTGTCTGGTACATTCGAGGAGATCGCTTAGATTCTGAGATGAGTTCTCTCTTATTTTACTAGGTTCCACAACAATGATATGAAAATTTCATGTAACCTGCAACTAGAAATGTGCTTTTGACTGCAGAGATTCTTTTCTCAAACCAAGAGAGCGAAAATGGAGGGCGTTGTGTAGTTTGCATACCATGTTAGAGAGTTTAGATGATGTGAGCCCATTCACTTCAAAGCACAAATCATTTTCTGAGGAGTTTGTTGCCAATTCTCTGTATCCTTTTACAAACAATTGTAGTTACTCGATCAGATGAAAGGAAATCTCCCCATGTGATAAGAAATGTGTCTTTTAGCCTATGACAAAGAAAACATGTTATTTTTATGAGAATGCTTAGTTGCTTCGAAACTGGTTCACCTTATTGCTCCATACATTCTAACATGTCTTCTTTTCTTCTCACCTGAGTTCTCTTTCTTTTCACTAATTTGCCTAACATCATTTTGGTAAAATATCACATTGCATCAGAGGCAGCTTGTGCATTTGTTTCTTGAGATGCTCTACTCAAACAGCAAGAAGGAAAATGCAGTGCCCTCTACTGGTTAAATCATTTGAATTATCTCCTTGAGTCATTGCTATTCAGTTCATTTCACAGCTGCAAGCTGTGTAGCTTGGCCTTTGCGGGCTATGTGAGCAACTCGGTACAAATGATTGTACTGACTCTACGAAGCTCAGAAAGGAAAACAATGCTTTCTTTCTCAGAGAAATCTATGTCTTAATACACTCGATTGCCAAGTCCTTGTCTCACTATGGCATTACTACTTGGAGAAAAAGTACCTGGAACTTAATTCTTGGGTACATACTGGAAGATCGCTTAGATTCTGAGATGAGTTCTCTCTTAATTTACTAGGTTCCACAAGAATGATATGGAAATATCAAGTAACCTGCATCCAGAAGTATGCTTTTGCCTGCACAGATTGTTTTCTGAAACAAAGAGAGCGAAAACGCATGGCTTTGTATAGTTTGAAGACCACGTTGAACACTTTAGATGATGTGAGTGTGATCACTTCAAAGCATGAATCATTTTCTGAGGAGTTTGTTGCCAATTCTCTTCATCCTTTTACAAACAACTGTATTTACTCGATGATATGAAAGGAAATCTCCCCATGTGCAGGGGAATCTGTCTTTGAGCCTAGGACAAACTAAACATGTTATTATTATGACAATCCTTAGTTGCTTCGAAACTGTTTATCCTTTTTACTGCGTACATTCTATCACATCTTCCTGGCTTCTCACACGAGTTCTCTTTTATTTCCCTAATTTGCCTAACATCATTTTGTAAAATATCACATTACATAAGAAGAAGCTTGTGCATTTGTTTCTTTTTTTTTTTTTTTTTTTTTTTTGGTTTTTTGAGGTAGGGTCTCACTCAAGTCCAGGCTGACCTGGAATTCACTATGGAGTCTCAGGGTGGCCTCGAATTCATGGCGATCCTCCTACCTCTGCCTCCCCAGTGCTGGGATTAAAGGTGTGTGCCACCACGCCCGGCTTGTGCATTTGTTTCTTGAGATACTCTGCTCGATGGCATCAAATGGCAAAGAAAGTAGGTTGTACCTATGAAACGAACTGAATCCCAAAGACTCAATGAGAGTATTCAAAGGATTTAAGCAGGGGAGGGCACTGCATTTTCTTTCATGCTATTTGAACAGAGCATTTCAAGGAACAAATAAACAAACTTCTTCTCATGTAATGTGATACTTTACCACAATGATGTTAGGCAAATTAGTGAAATACAAGAGAACTCAGGTGAGAAACCAAGAAGATATTTCCGAATGTATGCAGCAATAAGGTTAAACTGTTTCGAATAAACTAAGCATTCTCATAATAATAACAGGTATTGTTTGTCATAGGCTCAAAGACAGATTCCTCTGCACATGGGGAGATTTCCTTTCATATCATCGAGTAACTACAATTGTTTGTGAAAGGAGGCAGAGAAATGGTGGACAACTCATGAGGGAATGGCTTGTGCTTTGAAGGGAATGGACTCACATCATCTAAACTGTTCAATGCGGTCTGCAAACTACACAACGCCCTGCATTTTTGCTCCCTTAGTTTGAGAAAAGAATCTCTGCAGTCAAAAACACATTTTTAGTTGCAGGTTACATGAAATTTGCATACTATGTTGTGAAACCTAGTAAATTAAGGGAAATCTCATCTCAGTATATAACCGATCTTCTAGAATGTACCAAACAGTAAAGTTCCACATACTTTTTCTCCATTTAGTATTGCCATAGTGAGACATGGGCTTGGCAGTCCAGCTTGGTAAGATATTGATTTCCCTAAGAAAGAAAGCATTGTTTTCGTTTCTTAGCTTCATAGAGTCACTACAATGATTTGAACAGAGTCGCTGAAAGAGGCCTGAAACGCGAAGCTACATAGCTAGCAGCTGTGAAGTGAACTGAATCCCATTTATTCAATGAGATAGTTTGAACGATTTAAACAGTGGAGGGCACTGCATTTTCTTTCTTGCTGTTTGAGCAGAGCACCTCGAGAAACAAATGCACAAGCTGCCTCTCATGTAATGTGATATTTTACCAAAATGATGTGTGGCAGATTAGTGAAATGCAAGAGAACTCAGGTGAGAAGCCAAGAAGACATATGAGAATGTACACAGCAATAATGTAAAACAGTTTTGTAGCAACTAAGAATTCTCATAATAATAACATGTTTTGTTTGTCATAGGATCCAAGACGTATTTCTGTGCACATGGGGATATTTCCTTTCATATCATTGAGTAACTACAATTGTTTCTAAACTGATGGAGAGAATTGGCTACGAAATCCTCGGAAAATCATTCGTGCTTTGAAGTGAAAGGACTCACATCAGTTACACTGTTCCATGAGGTCTGTAAACTACAGAATGCTCTGCGTTTTTGCCCTCTTATTTGGAGAAAAGGATCTCTACAGTCAAAAGCATAGGTCTTGTTCCAGGTTACCAGATTTGCATATCATTGTTTTGGAACCTAATAAATTAAGACAGAACTCATCTCAGAATCTAAGTGGTCCTCTGTAATGTACAAAACAGTAAAGTTCCCCATAGTCTTTCAGCAAATGGTATCTTCCTAGGGAAACAAGGACTTGGCGGTCAAGTGTGATAAGACATAGATTTCCCTGAGTAAGAGCGCACTGTTTTCCTTTCTTACCTTGTACAGTAACTACAATTATTTGAAGAGAGTTGCCGACCATGTCGTGAAATGCCAAAGACCAAAGCTT
>CM070791.1:335263-347076 GCA_036346955.1 Dipus sagitta | reverse complement strand
GAAAAATGATATGCAAATGTCATGTAACCTGGAATTAGAAATGTGCTTTTGACTGCAGAGATTCATTTCTCAAACTAACAGAACAAAAACGCAGGGCGTTGTGTAGTGTGCAGACCACGTTGAACAGCTCATATATATGTGAGTGCGTTCCCTTCAAAGCATCAATCATTTTCTGAGGAGTTTGTCACCAATTCTCTGCATCTTTTCCCAAACAATTGTAGTTACTCGGTAATATGAAAGGAAATCCCCCCATGTCTAGAGAAATCTGTCTACAGCCTACACAAACAAGACATGTTATTGTTATGACAATTTTCTGTTGCTTTGAAACTGTGGACCTTTATTGCTGTGTACATTCTAACACGTCTTCTTGGCTTCTCAGGTGAGTTCTCTTGCATTTGTCTAATTTTCCTAACATCATTTTGGTAAAATATCACATTATATGAGAAGAAGCTTGCGCATTTGTTTCTTCAGATGCTCTGCTCAAACAGCAAGAAGGAAAATGCAGTGCCCTCTACTGTTTAAATCCTTTCAATTATCTCCTTGAGACAATGGTATTCAGTTCAATTCACAGATACAATCTATGTTGCTTGGCGTTACAGGCCAACATCAGCAACTCCGTTCCAGTAATTGTACTGACTCTAGGAAGGTAAGGAAGGAAAACAATGTGTTCTTTCTCAGGGAAATCTATGTCTTACCATACTCGACCGCCACGTCTTGTCTCACTAGGACAATACAAAATGGAGAAAAAGTAAGTGGAATTTTACTGCGTAGTACATTCTAGAAGACCACTTAGATTCTGAGATAAGTTCTCTTTTAATTTACTAAGTACCCCAACAATGATATGCAAATATCATGTAACCTGCAACTAGAAATGTGCTTTTGACTGCAGAGATTCTTTTCTCACACTAACAGAGTGAGAATGAAGGGTGTTGTGTACTTTGCAGACCATGTTGAAAAGTTCTGATGATGTCAGTGTGTTCAGTTCAAAGCACAAGCTGTTTCTCAGGAGCTTGTCGCCAATTCTCTGCATGCTTTTCCAAACAATTGTAGTTACTTGACAATATGAAAGGCAATCTCCCCATGTGCAGAGAAATCTGTGTTTGAGCCTACGAGAAAAAAAAAACATGTTATTATTATGACTATTCTTAGTTACTTCAAAATTGTGGAACTTTATTGCTGTGTATATTCTAACATGTGTTCTTTGCATCTCAGGTGAGGTCTCTTGTAGTTTACTAACTTGCCTAACATCATTTTGGTAAAATATCATATTACATGAGAAGAAGCTTGGACATTTGTTTCTTGAGATGCTCTTCTGAAACAAGAAGAAAGAAAATGCAATGCCCTCTACTGTTTAAATTAGTAGAATTATCTGATTGAGTCAATTGGATTCAGTGAATTTCATAGCTACAAGCTACGTTCTTTGAAATTTCACGCCATCGTGAGCAACTCTGTTCAAATAATTGTAGTGACTCTATGAAGGTAAGAAAGGAAAACAATGTGTTCTTTCTCAGGGAAGTCTATGTCTGACTGCAGAGATACTTTTCGCAAACTAAGAGAGTGAAAGTGCAGGGCGTTGTGTAGATTGCAGACAGCGTTGAACAGTTTAGATGATGTGAGTCCGTTCACGTCAAAGCACAAGCCATTTTCTCAGGAGTTTGCCGCCAATTCTCTGCATCCTTTTCCAAACAATTGTAGCTACTCCACGATATTAAAGGAAATCTCACCATCTGCACAGGAATCTGTGTTTGAGCCTATGACAAACAAAACATGTTATTATTATGAGAATGCTTAGTTGCTTTGAAAGGGTTTAACCTTATTGCTGCATACATTCTAACACGTCTTCTTGGCTTCTCACCTGAGTTCTCTTGTATTTCCCTATTTTGCCTAAGATCATTTTGGTAAAATATCACATTACAGGAGAAGAAGCTTGTGAATATGTTTCTTGAGATGCTCTGCTCAAACAGCCAGAAGGAAAATGCAGTGCCCTCTTCTGCTTAAATCATTTGAATTATCTCATTGAGTCAATTGGATTCAGTTCATTACATAGCCACAAGTTATGTTCTTTGGCTCTTCACACCATCGTAGAAATTCTGTTCAAACAACTGTAGTGACTCTAGGAAGCTAAGAAAGGAAACAATGCATTCTTTCTTCCTCAGGTAAATCTGTGTCTTACCATACTAGACCGCCAAGTCCTGGCCTGATTATGACAATACTAACTGGAGAAAAAGTACGTGGAACTTTAATGTTTTGTACATACAGAGCACCGCTTACATTCTGAGATGAGTTTTGTTTTAATTTGCTAAGTACCACAGAAATGATATGCAAATATCATGTAACCTGGAACAAGACATATGGTTTTGACAGTACAGATTCTTTCCTCAAACTAAGAGAGTGACGGCGCAGGGCATTGTGTAGGTTGAAGACTGCCTTGAACATTTTACATGAGGTGAGTGTGTTCACTTCAAAGCACGAATCATTTCCTGAGGAGTTTGTTGCCAATTCTGTGCATCCATTTACAAACAGTTGTAGTTACTCGATGATATGGAAGGAAATCTCCCCATGTGCAGAGAAATCTGACTTTCAGCCTGTGACAAACAAAACATGTTATTACTATAGGAATGCTTAGTGGCTTCAAAATTCTGTAAACTTCTTCCTGTGTCGATACTAGCATGTCTTCTTGGCTTCTCACCTGAGTTCTCTTGCATTCCACTAATTTGCATAACATCATTTCGGTAAAATATCACATTACCTGAGAGAAGCTTGTGCAGTTGTGTAGTTCGCACACCGTGTTGAACAGTATAGTGGATGTGAGACCTTTCTCTTCAAAACCCAATCTGTTTTCTCAGGAGTTTGCCGCCATTCTCTGCATCCTTTTCCAAACAATTGTAGTTACTCAATGATACAAAAGGAAATCTTCCCATCTGCAGAGGCATCTGTCTTTGAGCCTATGACAAACAAAACATGTCATTACTATCAGAATGCTTAGTTGCTTCCAAACAGCTTAAAATTATTGCTGCGCACATACTAACACATCTTCTTGGCTTCACACCTGAGTTCTCTTGTATTTCAATAATTAGCATAACATCATTTTGGTAAATTATCACATTACATGAGAAGAAGCTTGTGCATTTGTTTGTTGAGATGCTCTGCTCAAACCGCCAGAAGGAAAATGCAGTGCCCTCTACTGTTTAAATCATTTGAATTGTCTCATTGTGTCAATGGAATTCAGTTCATTTCATAGCTACAAGCTATGCTTTCTCCCATTTCACGCCATCGTGAGCAACCGTGTTCAAATAATTGTAGTGACTCTAAGAAGCAAGAAAGAAAAACAATGCGTTCTTTCTCTGGGAAATCCATGTCTTACCACACTCGACCGCCAAGTTCTTGTCTCCCTATGACAATACAATTTGGAGAAAGAGTACGTGGAACTTTACTGTTTTGTACATTACAGAGGACGGTATTGATTCTGAGATGAGCTCTGTTTCAATTTTGTAATTACCACAAAAATGGTATGCAAATATCATGTAACCTGGAACAAGAAATATGCTTTTGACTGCACAGATTCTTTTCTCAAACTAAGAGAGCGAAAACACAGCTCATTGTGTTGTTTGCGGACCATGTTGATCAGTTTAGATGATGTGCATGTGCACTTAAAAGCACAAATCATTTTCTGAGCAGTGTGTAGCCAATTCCCTGCATCATTTTACAAACAGTTGTAGTTACTGGATGATAAGAAAAGAAATCTCCCCATGTGCAGTCAAATCTGTCTTTGAGCCAATGACAAACAAAATATGTTATAATTATGAGAATGCTTAGTTGCTGCAAAACTGTATAAACTTCTTGCTGCGTACATACTAACACATCTTCGTGGCTTCTCACCTGAGTTCTGTTGCATTTCACTAATTTGCATAACATCATTTTGGTAAAACATCACATTACATGAGAGGAGCTTGTGCATTTGTTTCTTGAGATGCTCTGCTGAAACAGCCAGAAGGCAGATGCAGTGCCCTCTACTGTTTAAATCACATGAATTATCTCATTGAGTCAAGGGGATTCAGTTCCTTTCATAGCTACAAGCTATGTTCTTTGGCATTTCACGCTATCATCAGCAACTCAGTTCAAATAATTGACGTGACTCTATGAAGCTGGGAAAGGAAAACAATGCATTCCTTCTCAGGGAAATATATGACTTACCACACTCAACGGCCAAGTCCTTGTCTCACAAGGAAGATACCATTTGGAGAAAGAATACGTGGAACTTTACTGTTTTGTACATTACAAAGGACCGCTTAGATTCTGAGATGAGTTCTGTTTTAATTTACTAAGTACCATAACAATGATATGCGAATATCATGTTACCTGGAACAAGAAGTATGCTTCTGACTGCACAGATTCTTTTCTCAAACTAAGAGAGTGAAAATGCAGGGCGTTGCATACTTCGCAGACCACGTTGAACAGTTTAGATGCTATGAGACCTTTCACTTCAAAGCACAAACCCTTTTCTCAGGTGTTTGCCGCCAATTCTCTACCTCCTTTTCCAAACAACTATAGTTACTCGAACGTATGACAGGAAATCTCCCCATCTGCAGAGGCATCTATCTTTGAGCCTACGACAAACAAAACATGTTATTATTATGAGAATGCTTAGTTGCTTCCAAACTGTTGAACCTTATTGCTGCATACATTCTAACACATCTTCTTGGCTTCTCAACTGAGTTCTCTTGTATTTCATTAATTACCCTCACATCATTTTGGTAAAATATCACATTACATGAAAAGAAGCTTGCACATTTGTTTCTTGAGATGCTCTGCTCAAACAGCCAGAAGGAAAATGCAGTGCCCTCTACTGTTTAAATTATTTGAATTATCTCATTGAGTCAATGGGATTCAGTGAATTTCATAGCTACAAGCTACCTTTTTTGAAATTTCCCCCCATCGTGAGCAACTCTGTTCAAATAATTGTAGTGACTCTATGAAGGTAAGAAAGGAAAACAATGCGTTCTTTCTCAGGGAAGTCTATGTCTTAGTACTCTCGACTGCCAATTCTCTGCATCTTTTTCCAAACAATTGTAGGTACTCAATTATATGAAAAGAAATCTCCCCATCTGCTTTCTTTCTCTGGGAATTCTGTCTTAGTACACTGGACTGCCAAGTCCTTGTCTCACTATGGCAATACTAATTGGAGAAATAGGACTTGGTACTTTACTGTTTGGTACGTTCTAGAAGATCGCTTAGATTCTGAGATGAGTTCTCTCTTAATTGACTAGGTTCCACAACAATGATATGAAAATTTCATGTAACCTGCAACTAGAAATCTGCTTTTGACTGCAGAGATACTTCTCGCAAATAAGAGAGTGAAAGTGCAGGGCGTTGTGTAGATTGCAGACAGTGTCAAACAGTTTAGATGATGTGAGTCCGTTCACGTCAAAGCACAAGCCGTTTTCTTTGGAGGTTGCCTCCAATTCTCTGCATTCTTTTCCAAGCAATTGTAGTTACTCTTTGATACGAAAGGAAATCTCACCATCTGCAGAGGAATCGGTCTTTGAGCCTATGACATAAAAAATATGTTATTATGATGAGAATGCTTAGTTGCTTTGAAACTGTTTAACCTTATTGCTGCATATATTCTAACCCATCTTCATGCCTTCTCACCTGAGTTCTCTTGCATTTCACTAATTTGCCCAACATCATTTTGGTAAAATATCACATTCCATTAGAGAAGCTTGTGCTTTTGTTTCTTGAGATGCTCTGCTGAAACAGCCAGAAGGAAAATGCAGTGCCCTCTACTGTGTCAATCTTTTTAATTATCACATAGAGTCAATTGGATTCAGTTCATTTCATAGCTACAAGTTATGTTCTTTGGCGCTTCAGGCCATTGTAGCAACTCTGTTCAAATAATGGCAGTGATTCTACAAAGCTGAGAAGGGAAACAATGTGTTCTTCCTCAGGGAAATCTGTGTCTTACCCCACTGGACCGCCAACTCCTTGCCTGACTATGAAAATAGTATTTGGAGAAAGAGTACGTGGAACTCTACTGTTTTGTACATTACACAGGACCTCTTAGATTCTGAGGGGAGTTCTGTTTCAATTTACTAAGTATCACAACAATGATATGCAAATATCATGTAACCTGGAACAAGAAATATCCTTTTGCCTGCACAGATTCCTTTCACAAACTAAGAGAGAGAAAACTCAGGGTGTTGTGTTGTTTCAGACCACGTTGACCAGTTTAGATGATGTGAGTCCGTTCACTTCAAAGCACAAGCCGTTTTCACAGGAGTTTGCTGCCAATTGTCTGCATCCTTTTCCAAACAATTGTAGTTACTGGATGATACGAAAGGAAATCTCACCAACTGCAGAGGAATCTGTCTTTGAGACTATGACAAAAAAACATGTTATTATTATGAGAAGGCTTAGCTGCTTCCAAACTGTTTAAACTTACACCTGCGTACATTCTAACACGTCTTCTTGGCTTCTCAACTGACTTCTCTTGTATTTCCCTAATTTGCCTATCATCATTTGGGTAAAATATCACATTACGTGAGAAGAAGCTTGTGCATTGTTTCTTGTGATGCTCTCCTCAAACAGCCAGAAGGAAAATGTAGTAGCCTCTACTGTTTAAATAGTTGAATTATCTCATTTAGTCAATGGGATTCAGATCATTTCACAGCTGCAAGCTATGTAGCTTGGCCTTTGCAGGCCTTCATCAGCTACTCTGTTCAAATAATTGTACTGACTCTAGGAATCTCAGAAAGGAATACAATGCTTTCTTTCACAGGGAAATCTATGTCTTAGTACACTCGACCGCCAAGTCCTAGTCTCACTATGGCAATGCTAACTGGAGAAAAAGTACGTTGGACTTTACTGTTTGGTACCTTCTAGAAGATCGCTTGGGTTCTGAGATGAGTTCTCTCTTATTTTACTAGGTTCCACTACAATGATATGCAAATTCTGTGTAACCTGCAACCAGAAATGTGCTTTTGACTGCAGAGATTCTTTTCTCAAACTAAGGGGGAGAAAATGCATGGCGTTGTGTATTTAGCACACCGCGTTGAACAGTTTAGATGACGTGAGTCATTCACTTCAAAGCACAAGCCATTCTCTCAGGAGTTTGCCGCGAATTCTCTGCATCCTTTTCCAAACAATTGTAGCTACTCTGCGATGTGAAAGGAAATCTCACCAACTGCACAGGAATCTGTGTTTGAGCCTATGACAAACAAAACATGTCATTATTATGAGAATGCTTAGTTGCTTTGAAAGGGTTTAACCTTATTGCTGCATACATTCTAACATGTCTTCTTGGCTTCTCACCTGAGTTCTCTTGTATTTCCCTATTTTGCCTAAGATCATTTTGTTAAATATCACATTACAGGAGAAGAAGCTTGTGAATATGTTTCTTGAGATGCTCTGCTCAAACAGCCAGGAGGAAAATGCAGTGCCCTCTACTGCTTAAATCATTTGATTTATCTCATTGAGTCAATTGGATTCAGTTCATTACATAGCTACAGGCTATGTTCTTTGGCTCTTCACACCATCGTAGAAATTCTGTTCAAACAATTGTAGTGACTCTAGGAAGCTAAGAAAGGAAACAATGCATTCTTTCTTCCTCAGGTAAATCTGTGTCTTACCATACTAGACCGCCAAGTCCTGGCCTGATTATGACAATAGTAACTGGAGAAAAAGTACGTGGAACTTTAATGTTTTGTACATACAGAGCACCGCTTACATTCTGAGATGAGTTTTGTTTTACTTTACTAAGTACCACAAAAATGATATGCAAATATCATGTAACCTGGAACAAGACATATTGTTTTGACAGCACAGATTCTTTCCTCAAACTAAGAGAGCGACGATGCAGGGCGTTGTGTAGGTTGAAGACTGCCTTGAATATTTTACATGATGTGAGTGTGTTCACTGCAAAGGATGAATCATTTTCTGAGGAGTTTGTTGCCAATTCTGTGCATCCTTTTACAAACAATTGTAGTTACTCGATGATATGGAAGGAAATCTCCCCATGTGCAATGAAATGTGTCTTTGACCCTATGACAAATAAAACATGTTATTATTATGAGAATGCTTAGTTGCTTCGAAACTGTTTAAACTTATTGCTGCGTACATTCTAACACATCTTCTTGGCTTCTCACCTGGGTTCTCTTTCATTTCACTAATTTTCCTAACATCATTTTGTTAAAAAATCACATTACATGAGAAGAAGCTCATGCACATGTTTCTTGAGATGCTCTGCTCAAACAGCCAGAAGGAAAATGCAGTGCCCTCCACTGTTTAAATCATTTCAGTTTTCTCCTTGAGTTAATGGGATTCAGTTCCTTTCTAGCTATAAGCTATGTTCTCTCCCAGGTCACTGGATGTAATATAGGAGGATCAGGAACATAGGTGCAGTAGAGTTCACTGTAAGCAGGATGTAGATGACACCATATTATCAGGATCAGCAGTGTCCTCTTGTTCAACCTCGTGGCCTGCATACCAGACCAAGCATTCTGGCAACCATCTGGCTCCATTTTCTTTCTGTGAAAAAATACAAACAGATCCTCATCCTCATATTAATATAGAGTCGGGTCCACTCCATTTGTTAGTCAATGGATCTTTCCACATTACTTTAGCATAATTAGTTTTGGTTTGTGCATACCAAAAATGGTCAGCAGCAGAAAACCCTTTTGCATCCAAAAGTAAAAAATTTAAAATAAATAAAGTATGATTTAGCCATTTTGTTACTGACCCCTGTGTCATTTCCCCCTTTTTTGTTTTTTGTAACCAGATTTTTAATGTTCTATTTGCTTATTCAATGATACCTTGCCCTTGGGGGTTATAAGGAATTCCAGTAACATGCTCAATATTAAAAGAGGAACAAAAGTGCTTAAATCCTGCACTTGTATATCCTGACCATTATCTGTTTTCACTTGTTTAGGTACTCCTAGAATATTAAAAGAATGAAGACAATGAACAATAACATGTTTAGTAGCTTCTCCCGTTTGAGCAGAAGTACAAATGAAACCAGAATAAGTGTCAGTAGAAACATGTACAAATTTCATTTTTCCAAACTCAGGAACATGAGTTATATCCATTTGCCATAAGTGGCCAGGAGTCAAACCTTGAGGATTGACACCATGGTGTGGCACAGGTAAAAATGTGAGACATTGTTGACAATTTTTAATAATCTGTCGTGCTTGTTCTTGTGTAATTTTATATTTAAGACGTAGAGTATTAGCATTAAGATGATGAAGCTTATGAGCATTAATAGCTTCTTCCACAGAAAAAATTCTAGTAGCCTAATCTGTAATAGCATTTCCCTGAGTTAAGGGTTCAGGGAGGCCAGAATGAGCACAAAGGTGTCCTACATAGAAAGGGGCTGAGCGCTGGAGAATCAAAAGTTGAACATGTGCAAACAAATTGTAAACAGTAGGAGAAGGACTTATTCTACTACAGGTTTCTAAATAAGGAACTGAGCGGACAATATATTGGCTATCAGTGTAAATATTAACAGACATAGTATCAGTATGTTGTAATAAAGCTTTAAAGGCTTCCAGTTCTACAAACTGTGCAGATTTATAAGGAGTATTAAAAGTATATGTTTGTCCATTTAAAGAATAAGCAGCTAGGCCAGAAGAAGATCCATCAGTAAAGGCCAACATAGCCTCCTTGATAGGAGAAAATTGTGTATTGCATGGAAAAATGACTTGATGTTGCATGAAGAACTGAATCAATTTATGTTTAGGGTAATGATTATCAATGCTTCCTGCAAAACCTGCCATGGATAATGCCCAAGTATTTGAAAAAGTGAAAAGCCAAGAAAACTGTTTTGAATTATAAGGCTGACAGATAACCTGTGGTTCTATTCCAAAATATTTAATAGAATTAGCCCTTCCTTCCATCACTACTTTAGCAACATCGTCATAATAAGGAGTGACAGTTCTTGGAGGGGAAGATGCAAGATCCACCCATAGTATAGGGGCTCCTTGCCACAACAATCCTGTTGGAGTATATGTGGTTTAATTTGTTTTGGATATAAATAAAACCCAAGATAAGAAAAAGGGGAATCTTCTTGTACCTTTTCAGGTGCTGTTGTTCCATGTAAGAAAAACAAGTCAAAACATCTGTCTTTTCCTTTCCAGCTAGTAAAATATCATCCATATAATTAATAATATATATTTGAGGAAATTTGCTTCTTGTAGAAGCTAAAGCCTTAGCCACAAATTTCTGACATAAAGTTGGACTATTAGCCATACCCTGAGGGAGAACTTTCCATTGATATCTTTTCATAGGTTCCTTAGAATTACTAGAAGGAACACTAAAAGCAAAACGGCAACAATCTCATGGATGTAAAGGTATAGTAAAAAGGCAATCTTTTAAGTCAATAATCATTTTAGAAAAGTCAGCTGGAATAGCTACAGGACTAGGCAGACCA
Organism: Dipus sagitta; assembly: GCA_036346955.1. Lineage (NCBI taxonomy): Eukaryota > Metazoa > Chordata > Mammalia > Rodentia > Dipodidae > Dipus > Dipus sagitta. The sequence goes on along the minus strand of CM070791.1, from coordinate 336,653 downwards.
GGTTGCAATGCTCCCATTAAATGCATAGTAACATTCATAGCTCTCAGATCTTGTAGTAATCACCATTTTCCCGATTTCTTTTTAATGACAAAAATTGGAGTATTCCAGGGTGAAGATGATTCCTCTATATGTCCTGCCTCTAATTGCTCTTGAACTAACGTTTGAGCAGCTATCAGTTTTTCCCGTGTCAAAGGCCACTGATCCACCCATACAGGATCATCAGATTTCCAACAAATAGGCTCTGCGTGGGGCAGCATGGCCTGACCAGTGGCCACTAGGGGAAATACCCAGCCCTTGATGATTTGTATTAGAAGCTACTTGAATAGGTAATGAGTCACCTTTTTCCCATTTTCTTAATCCTTTACCAGGTAAGTAACCCTGTTTAAGCATTTGAGCAGTAACAATTTCATTAGGACTACACATTAACAATTTCATCTGACTCAAAACATCTCTTCCCCACAGGTTTAAAGGCAAACTGTCTATAATGTAAGGTTTACAATACCCAGTATTTCCTTCCTCATCTTCCCAAAGTAATTCTGCAGCACTCTGCTCAGGACAAGAGGATTGTCCAATACCTCTCAATTCAGTCCCTGTAGGATGCTTAGGCCAAGAAGCAGGCCAATGATTACCAGACAAAATAGTAACATCAGCTCCAGTGTCTATTAACCCTTCAAAATGCTTCCCATTTAATTTTAAAGTTAATTTTGGACGTTCCTTACTGATAGGTTGAACCCAGTAAGCATCTGATGAACCAAATCCTTGAGTCCCTCGACCCTGAACATTAGGAATCCTTCCAGTTCTTATCATAGGGAGGAGCAACAATTGAGCTATTCTCTGACCAGGCAATATTGTAAAGATTGTTTTTGGAGAAGACACCATAATTTTAAGTTCTCCTGTGAAATCTGCATCAATAACTCCAGGTGCTATTTGTAATCCCTGCATAGTACTGCTACTTCTTCCCAAAATTAAGCCTACACTGTCCTTTGGGAGTGGGCCACATACTCTGGTAGGCAATGCTTGAGGTCCCATTTCTGGAGTCAATACTGTGTAGGTGGAGGAATGAGTCCGGCACTCCCTGGGCTGGCTCGGAGAAGTTGGGAGACTGGCTGTAACTGGCTGTTTGAAGAACGAACTGAATTGCCCCATAAACTTGTCTTTGCGGTGCCTGGGGCTGGCCCCTCCTCCCGTTTCCCTGCTACTGGACAATAGGGTTGCCATCTCTATCTGTTTGAGATCTACATTCCTTTGCCCAGTGTTTTCCTCTTCTGCACCTTGGGCAAAGACCAAAAGCTGGATTATTGGGATTTCCATTTTTTCTTTTAATTGGACAATCTTTTTTCATATGTCCCTATTTTTCCACAAGAGAAGCACTTGCCAGATCATGCTGCAG
>CM070791.1:317434-335163 GCA_036346955.1 Dipus sagitta | reverse complement strand
CAGTAGTTCATGTGAAGCAAGTAAGGTTAGTTTGTTCACCTACTTTGCTTCATCAGGATAAGACAACAGAAACAAACAGTAGTTAATTGAAACAAGTAACATAAGTTTTTTTCTCTACTTCGCTTCAGTAGGATAGACAACAGAAACAACAGTAGCTTTATGTGAAACAAGTAAGGTAAGCTTGTTCCTTCTATTCCTCATCAGGATAAGACAACAGAAACAAACAGTAGTTAATGTGAAACAAGTAACATAAGTTTTTTTCTTCTACTTCGCTTCAGTAGGATAAGACAACAGAAACAAACAGTACTTTATGTGAAACAAGTAAGGTAAGCTTGTTCCTTCTATTTCGCTTCATCAGGATAAGACAACAGAAACAAACAGTAGTTTATGTGAAACAAGTAAGGTAAGTTTGTTCATGTTACTTCGTTCCATCAGGATAAGACAACAGACACAAACAGTAATCTGTGTGAAATAAGTAACATAAGTTTGTTTGTTCTACTTCCCTCCATCAGAGTAAGACAACAGATCCAAACAGTAGTTTATTTGAAACAAGTAAGGTAAGCTTGTTCCTTCTACTTCGCTTCATCAGGATAAGACAACAGAAACAAACTGTAGTTTATGTGAAACAAGTAAGGTAAGTTTGTTCATTTTACTTCGTTGCATCAGGATAAGACAACAGAAACAAACAGTAATCTGTGTGAAATAAGTAATATAAGTTTGTTTGTTCTACTTCGCTCCACCAGGGTCAGACAACAGAACCAAACAGTAGTTTAAGTGAAAGAAGTAAGGTAAGCTTGTTCATTGTACTTCGCTCCATCAGGATAACAGAACATAAGCCAACAGAAGTTTATTTGGAACAAGTAAGGTAAGTTTGTTCGTTCTATTTGCTTCATCAGTGTAAGACAAAAGGAACAAACAGTAGTTTATTTGAAACAAGTAAGGTAAGTTTGTTCGTTCTATTTCACTTCATCAGGATAAGGCAACAGAAACAAACAGTAATCTGTATGAAATAAGTAACATGAGTTTGTTTGTTCTATTTCTCTCCACCAGAGTAAGAGAAGAGGTCCAAACAGTAGCTTAAGTGAAACAAGTAAAGTAAGTTTGTTCGTTGTACTTCGATTCATCAGGATAAGACAACAGAAACAAACAGTAGTTAATGTGAAACAAGTAAGGTAAGTTTGTTCATTCTACTCCGCTTCATCAGAATAAGACAACAGAAAAAAACAGTAGTTTACGTGAAACAAGTAAGGGAACTTTGTTCATTGTATTTCGTTCCATGAGGAAAAGACAACAGAAACAAACAGTAATCTGTATGAAATAAGTCACATAACTTTGTTTGTTCTACTTCACTCCACCAGAGAAAGACAAAAGAACCAAACAGAAGTTTAACTGAAACAAGAAAAGTAAGTTTCTTCGCTGTACTTCCCTTCATCAGGATAAGAAACAGAAACAAGCAGTAGTTTCTGTGAAATAAATAAGGTAACTTTGTTCGTTCTACTTCACTTCATCAGGGTAATACAACACAAGCAAACAGTAGTTAATGTGAAACAAGTAAGGTAAGTTTGTTCGTTCTACTTCGCTTCATCAGGATAAGACAACAGAAACAAACAATAATCTGTGTGAAATAAGTAACGTAAGTTTGTTTGTTCTAGTTCGCTCCACCAGAGTAAGACAAGAGAACCAAACAGTAGTTTAAGTGAAACATGTAAGGTAAGTTTGTTCATTGTACTTCGTTCCATCAGGATAAGACAACAGAAACAAAGAGTAATCTGTGTGAAATAAGTAAGCATAATTTGTTTCGTTCTACTTTGCGTCAATCAGAGTAAGACAACAGATCCAAACAGAAGTTTATTTGAAACAAATAAAGTAAGTTTTGTTTCGATCTACCTTCACTTCATAGATAAGACAACAGAAATAAAGAGTGTTTATGTGAAACAGTAAGGTAAGTTTGTTCGTCTACTTGCTTCATCAGGGTAGACAACAGAAACAAGCATAGTTTAATATGAAGCAAGTGAGGTAAGTTTGTTCATTCTACTTCGCTCCATTAGGATAACAGAACAGAACCGAACAGCAGTTTATGTGAAACAAGTAAAGTAATTTTGTTCGTTCTACTTCGCTTCATTAGGATAATACAACAGAAACAAAGAGTAGTTTATGTGAAACAAGTAAGGTAAGTTTGTTCGTTCTACTTCGCTTCCTCAGTACAAGACAACAGAAACAAATAGTAGTTTATGTGAAACAAGAAAGGTAAGTTTATTCGTTCTACTTCACTTCATCAGTATAAGACAACAGAAACAAACAGTGGTTAATGTGAAACAAGTAAGGTAAGTTTATTCCTTCTACTTCGCTTCATCAGGATAAGACAACAGAAACAAACAGTAGTTCATGGAAAAAGTAAGGTAATTTTGTTCATTTTACTCCTTACATCAGGATAAGACAACAGAAAGAACAGAATCTGTGTGAAAAAAGTAACCCTAAGTTTGATTGTTCTACTTCGCTCCTCCAGAGTAAGACAACAGAACCAAACATTAGTTTAAGTGAAACATGTAAGTTAAGTTTGTTCATTGTACTTCGTTCCATCAGGATAAGACAAGAGAAACAAACAGTAATCTGTGTGAAATAAGTAACATAAGTTTGTTTGTCTACTTCGCTCCCACCACAGTCAGAAAAAAGAAACCCAAAAAGTAGTTTAAGCGAAACAAGTAAGGTAAGTTTTTCTTCTACTTCGGTCCCCTCAGGAATAACAGAACAGAACCAAACAGTAGCTTATTTGAAACAAAAGGAAGTTGTTTCATTCTACTTTCCTTCCCTCAGGGGAAGACAAAAAACAAACATAGTTTATGTGAAACAATAAGGTAAATTGTTTCGTTTTTTACTTCGCTTCATCATATAAGACCCAAAAAAAAAACAGTAGTTAATTTAAACAACAAGGTAAGTTTTTCATTTTTACTTCGGTCCCCTCAAATAATCAAGAGAAAAAGCAGTAGTTTATGTGAAACAAGTAGGGTAATTTGTTCGTTGTACTTCGCTCATCAGGATAAGACAACAGAAACCAACAGTATTTATGTGAAACAAGTAAGGTAAGTTTGTTCATTGTATTTCGTTACATAAGGATAACACAACAGAAACAAACAGTAATCTGTGTGAAATAAGTAACACAAGTTTATTTGTTCTAGTTCGCTCCACCAGAGTAAGACAACAGAACCAAACAGTAGTTTAACTGAAACATGTAAGGTAAGGTTGTTCATTTTACTTCACTCCATCAGGATAACAGATCAGAAGCAAACAGTAGTTTATTTGAAACAAGTAAAGTAAGTTTGTTCATTCTACTTCGCTTCAGTAGGATAAGACAACAGAAATAAACAGTCGTTTATGTGAAACATGTAAGGTAAGTTTGTTCGTTCTGCTTCGCTTCGTCAGAGTAAGACAACAGAAACAAACAGTAGTTAATATGAAACAAGTGATGTAAGTTTGTTCGTTCTACTTCGATCCATCAGGATATCAGAACGGAACCGAACAGTAGTTTATGAGAAACAAGTAAAGTAATTTTTTTCGTTCTACTTGGTTTCATTAGGATAAGACAACAGAAACAAACAGTAGTTTATGTGAAAAAAATTAGGTAAGTTTATTCCTTCTACTTCGCTTTATCAGGGAAAGACAACGTAAAAAACAGTAGTTAATGTGAATCAAGTAAGGTAAGTTTATTCGTTCTACTTGGCTTCATCAGGATAAGACAACAGAACAAACAGTATTTATGTGAAAAAACTAAGGTTAAGTTGTTCGTTCTACTTCTCTTCTTCAGGGTGAGACAACAGAAACAAACAGTAGTTTATGTGAAACAAGTAGGTAAGTTTGTCTTCGTACTCTTCGCTTCATCAGGATAAGACAACAGAAAGAAACAGTATTAATGTGAAACAAGTAGCCTAAGTTTGTTCATTCTACTTCGCTTCATCAGTACAAGACAACAGAAACAATCAGTACTTTTTGTTAAGCAAGTAAGGTAAGTTTGTTCATTGTACTTCGTTGGCATCAGGATAAGACAACAGAAACAAACAGTAGTCTGTGGAAATAAGTAACAAAGTTTGTTTGTTCCTTACTTCTTCTCCACGAGAGTCAGACAACAGAACCAAACAGTAGTTGTAAGTGAAACAAGTAAGGTAAGTTTGTTCATTGTACTTCGTTCCATCAGGATAACAGAACAGAAACGAAACAGTAGTTCATTTGAAACAAGTAAAGTAAGTTTGTTCGCTGTACTTCCCTTCATCAGGAAAAGAGAACAGAAACAGCAGTAGTTTATGTGAATCAAGTAAGGTACGTTTTGTTCGTTGTAAACTTCGCTATCGTCAGAATAACAAACAGAAACAAGCATATTATGTAATCAAGTAAGGTAATTTTTGTTCATTCTATTTTGCTTATCAGATAAGAAAACAGAAAGCAAACATAGTTAATGTGAAACAAGTAAGGTAGGTTTGTTCGTTCTACTTCGCTCATCGGATAAGACAACAGAAACAGACAGTGTTTATGTGAAAACAAGAAAGGTAAGTTTGTTCATTCTACTTCACTCATCAGGTAAGACAGCAGAAAAAACAGTGGTTATATGAAACAAGTGAAGTAATTTTTTCGTTCTACTTCACTTCATCAGATTAACACAGAAACAAAACACAGTTTGTGTGAAACAACTAAGGTAAGTTTGTTCGTTCTACTTCGCTTCATAAGTACAAGAAAACAGAAGCAAACAGTAGTTAATGTGAAACAAGTAAGGTAAGTTTGTTCCTCCTACGTCGCTTCATCAGGATAAGACAACAGAAACAAAGAGTAGTTTATGTGAAAGAAGTAAGGTAAGTTTGTTCATTGTACTTCGTTCCATCAGGATAAGACAACAGAAACAAACAGTAATCTGTGTGAAATAAGTTACATAAGTTTGTTTGTTCTACTTCACTCCATCAGAGTAAGACAACAGATCCAAACAGTAGTTTCAGTGAAACAAGGAAAGTAAGTTTGTTCATTGTTCTTCGCTTCATCAGGATAAGACAACAGAAACAAGCAGTAGTTTATGTGAAACAAGGAAGGTAAGTTTGTTCATTGTACTTCGTTACATCAGGATAAGACAACAGAAACAAACAGTAATCTGTGTGAAATAAGTAACATAAGTTTGTTTGTTCTACTTCACTCCATCAGAGTAAGACAACAGATCCAAACAGTAGTTAAAGTGAAACAAGGAAAGTAATTTGGTTCGTTGTACTTCGCTTCACTGAGGATAAGACAACAGAAACTAACAGTAGTTTATATGAAACAAATAAGGTAAATTTTTTCACTGTACTTCGTTACATCAGGATAAGACAACAGAAACAAACAGTAATCCGTATTAAGTAAGTAACTAAAGTTTGTTTGTTCTAGTTCGCACCACCAGAGTAAGACAACAGAACCAAACAGTAGTTTACGTGAAAAAAGTAAGGTTGGTTTGTTCGTTGTGCTTCGCTGCATCAGGATAAGACTTACAAACAAACAGAAGTTTATGTGAAACAAGTACGGTAAGTTTTTTCATTGTCCTCATTCCATCAGGATATCAGAACAGCACGAAACAGTAGTTTATGTGAAACAAGTAAAGTAAGTTTGTTCGTTCTACTTCGCTTCATCAGTATAAGACAACAGAAACAGACAGTAGTTTATGTGTAACAAGTAAAGTAAGTTTGTTCGTTCCACTTCGCTCCAATCAGGATCAAGACAACAGAAATAAACGGTTATTTATGTGAAAGAAGTAACGTAAGTTTGTCGTTCTACTTCGCTACATCAGGATAAGACAACAGAAACAAACGGTAGTTAATGTGAAACAAGTAAGGTAAGTTTGTTCGTTCTACTTCGCTTCATAAGGATGAAAAAAAAGAAACAAACAGTAGTTTATGTGAAACAAGTAAGGTAAGTTTGTTCCTTCCAATTCGCTTCATCAGGATAAGACAATAGAAACAAACATTAGGGGGAATGTGAAACAAGTAAGTTAACTTTGTTCGTTCTACATCGCTTCATCAGTATAGACAACAGAAACAAACAGTAATTTATGTGAAACAAGTAAGGTAAGTTTGTTCTCTCTACTACTTGATCAGTATAGACAACAGAAAGAAACAGTAGTTTAGGTGAAACAAGTAAGGTAAGTTTTTCATTGTACTTTGCTCCATCAGGAAGACAGAACAGAACCATACAGTAGTTTATGTGAAACAAGTAAGGGAAGTTTGTTCATTGTACTTCGTTTCATCAGGGAAAGTAAAAAGAAACAAACAGTAAGTTGTGTGAAATAATTAACATAAGTTTGTTTGTTTCTACTTCCATCCATCAGTGTAAGACAACAGAACCAAACACAAATTTAAGTGAAACAAGTAAAGTAAGTTGTTCGTTGTACTTCCCTTCATCAGGATAAGACAACAGAAACAAGCAGTATTTCATGTGAAAACAGTAAGGTAAGTTTTTTTCGTTCTACTTCGCTTCATCAGGGTAAGACAACAGAAACCAACAGTAGTTTATGTTAATAAGTACGGTAAGTTTTTTCATTGTACTTCGCTCCATCAGGATATCACAACAGAACGAAACAGTAGTTTTATGTGAAGCAAGTAAAGTAAGTTTGTTCGTCCTTCTTCGCTTCATCAGGATAAGACAACAGAAACAACAGTAGTTTATGTGTAACAAAGTAACGTAAGTTTGTTTCATTCCACTTCGCTCCACCATGGTAAGACAAAAGAATGAACATTAGTTTATGTTGAAACAAGTAACGTACGTTTGTTGGGTTTTACTTTGCTCCATCAGGATAACAGAACAGAACGAAACAGTAGTTTATGTGAAACAAGTAAAGTAAGTTTGGTCGCTCTACATCGCTTCATCAGGAAAAGACAAATGAAACAAACAGTAGTTTATGTGAAACGAGTAAGGGAAATTTGTTCATTCTACCCTTTATCCATCAGGATAATAAAACACAAAGAAACAGTAAGTTTGTGAATAAGTAACATAAGTTATTTGTTCTACTTCACTCCACCAGTGTAAGACAAGAGAAATAAACAGTAGTTTAAGTGAAACAAGTAAATTAAGTTTGTTCGTTGTACTTCGCTCCACCGGATACAACAACAGAAAGAAACAGTAGTTTATGTGAAACAAGTACAGTAAGTTTGTTAGTTCTACTTCTCTTCATCAGGATATGACAACAGAAACAAAAGTAGTTAATGTGAAACAAGTAAGGTAAGTTTCTTCGTTCTACTTCGCTCCATCAGGATAAGACAACAGAAATAACAGTAGCTTATGTGAAACAAGTAATGTAAGTTTGTTCGTTCTACCTCGATTTATCAGTATAGACAACAGAAACAAGCAGTAGTTTATGTGAAACAACTAAGGTAAGTTTTTCATTGTACTTCTATCCATCAGGATATCAGAACAGGATGGAATGGTAGTTTAAAGTGAAACAAGTAAAGTAAGTTTGTTCGTTCTACTTCGCTTCATCAGATTAAGACAACAGAAACAAACAGTAGTTTATGTGAAACAAGTAAAGTAAGTTTGTTCTTTCTACTTCGCTCCATCAGGATAAGACCACAGAAATAAACAGTAGTTTATGTGAAACAAGTAAGGTAAGTTTGTTCGTTCTACTTCGCTTCATCAGGATAACATAACAGAAACAATCGTAGTTAATTTCAAACAATAAGGTAAGTTTGTTCGTTCTATTTCACTTCATCAGGATAAGATAATAGAAACAAACAGTAGTGAATGTGAAACAAGTAAGTTAAGCTTGTTCGTTCTACTTTGCTTCATCAGTATAGACAACAGAAACAAACAGTAGTTTCTGTGAAACAAGTAAGGTAACTTGTTCATTGTACTTCGTCTCCATCAGTATAAGACAACAAAAACAAACAGTAAGCTGTGTGAAATAGTACATAAGTTTGTTTGTTCTACTCGCTCCATCAGTGAAAGACAACAGAACCAAACAGCAGTATAAGTGAAACAAGTAAAGTAAGTTTGGTCGTTGTACTTCACTTCATCAGGATAAGACAACAGAAACAAACAGTAGTTCATGTGAAACAAGTAAGATAACTTTGTTCGTTCTACTTCGCTCCATCAGGGTAAGACAACAGAACCAAACTGTAGTTTAAGTGAAACAAGTAAAGTAAGTTTGTTCATTGTACTTCGCTACATCGGGATAAGACAACAGAAACAAGCAGTAGTTCATGTGAAACAAGTAAGGTAAGTTTGTTCATTCTACTTCACTCCATCAGGATAGACAACAAAACAAACAGTAAGTTGTGTGAAATAAGTAACATAACTTTGTTTGTTCTACTTCGCTCCACAACAAGAAGACAACAGAACCAAACAGAAGTTTAAGTGAAACAAGTAAGGTAAGTGTGTTCCTTGTACTTCACTACATCAGGATAACATTACAGAACCAAACTGTACTTTATGTGAAACAAGTAAAGTAATTTGTTCGTTCTACTTCACTTCATCAGTATAAGTCCACAGAAACAAACAGTAGTTTAAGTGAAACAAGTAAAGTAAGTTTGTTCGTTCACCTTTGCTTCATTAGGATAAGACAACAGAAACAAACAGAAGGTTATGTGGAACAAGTAATGTAAGTTTGTTCATTGTGCTTCGCTCCATCAGGATAAGACAACAGAAACAAACAGTAATTTGTGTGGAATAAGTAACATAAGTTTGTTTGTTCTGCTTCTCTCCACCAGAGTAAGACAACACAACCAAACAGTAGTTTAAGTGAAACAAGTAAGGAAAGTTTGTTCATTGTATTTCGCTCCATCAGGATAACAGAACAAAATCAAACAGAACGTTATGTGAAACAAGTAAAGTAAGTTCCTTTGTTCTACTTCGCTTCATTAAGATAAGACAACAGAAATAATCAGTAGTTTATGTGAAACAAGTAAGGTAAGATAGTTCGTTCTACTTCGCTTCATCAGGGTAAGACAACAGAAACAAACATTAGTTAATGTGAAACAAGTAAGGTAAGTTTGTTCGTTCTACTTCGCTTCATCAGGATAAGACAACTGAAACAAACAGTCGTTTATGTGAAACGAGTAAGGTAAATTTGTTCATTCCACTTTGATCCATCAGAATAATAAAACACAAAGAAAGAGTAAGTTGTGTGAATAAGTAACATAAGTTTATTTGTTCTATTTCGCTCCACCAGTGTAAGCCAACAGAACTAAACAGTAGTTTAAGTGAAACAAGGAAATTAAGTTTGTTCGTTGTACTTCGCTCCATCAGGATACACCAACAGAAATAAACAGTAGTTTATGTGAAACAAGTACGGTAAGTTTGTTCGTTCTACTTCGCTTCATCAGGATAAGACAACAGAAACAAAAGGTAGTTAATGTGAAACAAGTAAGGTAAATTTGTTCGTTCTACTTCACTTCATAAGGATGAGAAAACAGAAACAAACAGGAGTTTATGTGAAACAAGTAAAGTAAGTTTGTTCATTCTACTTCGTTCCATCAGGATAAGACAACAGAAATAAACAGTAGTTATGTGAAACAAGTAAGGTAAGTTTCTTCTTTCTACATTGATTCATCAGTATAGACAACAGAAACAAGCAGTAGTTTATGTGAAACAAGTATGGTAAGTTTGTTCGTTCTCCTTCGCTTCATCAGGATAACACAACAGAAACAAACGGTAGTTAATTTCAAACAAGTAAGGTAAGTGTGTTCGTTCTATTTCACTTCATCAGGATAAGATAATAGAAACAAACAGTAGTGAATGTGAAACAAGTAAGTTAAGTTTGTTCGTTCTACTTTGCTTCATCAGTATAGACAACAGAAACAAACAGTAGGTTAAGTGAAGCATGTAAGGTAAGTTTGATCATCGTACTTCGCTCCATCAGGAAAACAGAACAGAACCAAACAGTACTTTTTGTGAAACATGTAAGGTAAGTTTGTTCATTCTTCTACGCTTCATCAGGGTAAGACAACAGAAACAAACAGTAAGTTGTGTGAAATAAGTCACATAAGTTTGTTTGTTCTACTTCGCTCCATCAGTGTAAGACAACAGAACCAAACAGCAGTTTAAGTGAAACAAGTAAAGTAAGTTTGTTCGTTGTAATTCAATTCATCAGGATAAGACAACAGAAACAAACAGTAGTTCATGTGAAACAAGTAAGGTAAGTTTGTTCGTTCTCCTTCGCTTCATCAGGATAAGACAACAGAAACAAACAATAGTTTATGTGAAACAAGTAAGGTAAGTTTCTTCGTTCTACTCCGCTCCATCAGGATAAGACAACAGAAACAAACAGTAGTTCATGTGAAACAAGTAAGGTAAGTTTGTTCACTGTACTTCGCTCCACCAGGATAAGACAACAGAAACAAACAGTAGTTAATGTGAAACAAGGTAAGGTAAGTTTACTCGTTCTACTTCTCTTCATCTGGATAAGAGAACAGAAAACAAACATAGTTTTATGTGAAACAAGTAAGGTTAGATTGTTCGTTCTACTTCGCTTCATCAGGAAAAAGACAACAGAAACAAACAGTACTTATGTGAAACAAGTAAGGTAAGTTTGTTCGTTTCTACTTCCTTCATCAGGGTAAGAACAACAGAAACAAACAGTAAGTTGTGTGAAATAAGTAACATAAGTTTGTTTCTTCTACTTCGCTCCATCAGTGAAAGACAACAGAACCACAGAGCAGTTTCAGTGAAACAACTAAAATAAGTTTGTACGTTGTACTTCACTTCATCAGGATAAGACAACAGAAACAAACAGTAGTTCATGTGAAACAATTAAGGTAAGTTTGTTCGTTATACTTCCTTCATCAGGATAAGTCAACAGAAACAAACAGTAGTTTATGTGAAAGAAGTAAGGTAAGTTTCTTCATTCTACTTCGCTCCATCAGCATAAGACAACAGAAACAAACAGTAGTTTATGTGGAACAAGTAAGGTAAGTTTGTTCATTGTGCTTCACTCCATCAGATAAGACAACAGAAACAAACAGTAATTTGTGTGGAATAAGTAACATAAGTTTGTTTGTTCTTCTTCGCTCCACCAGAGTAAGACAACAGAACCAAACAGTACTTTAAGTGAAACAAGTAAGGTAAGTTTGTTCATTGTACTTCTCTCCATCAGGATAACAGAACAGAATCAAACAGTAGGTTATGTTAAACAAGTAAAGTAAGTTTTTCCGTTCTACTTCGCTTCATTAGGATAAGACAACAGAAACAATCGGTAGTTTATGTGAAACAAGTAAGGTAAGTTTGTTCATTCTACTTCACTTCATCAGGGTAAGACAAGAGAAACAAACAGTAGTTAATGTGAAACAAGTAATTTAAGTTTGTTCGTTCTACTTCGCTTCATCAGGATAAGACAAAAGAAACAAACAGTAGTTTATGTGAAAGGAGTAAGGTAAGTTTGTTCATTGTACTTCGCTCCATCAGGATAATACAACAGAAAGAAACAGTAAGTTGTGTGAAATTTAAGAAACATAAGGTTATTTGTTCTACTGCGCTCCACCAGTGAAAGACAAAAGAACCAAACAGTAGTTTAAGTGAAACAAGTAAAGTAAGTTTGTTCATTGTACTTCGCTTCATCAGGATAAGACAACAGAAACAAGCAGTAGTTTATGTGAAACAAGTAAGGTATGTTTGTTCATTGTACTTCGCTCCATCAGGATAAGACAACAAAAAGAAAAAAAGTAAGTTGTGTGAAATAAGTAACATAAGTTTGTTTGTTCTACTTCGCTCCACAACAAGAAGACAACAGAACCAAACAGTAGTTTAAGTGAAACAAGTAAGGTAAGTTTGTTCCTTGTACTTCACTCCATCAGGTTAACATTACAGAACCAAACTGTACTTTATGTGAAACAAGTAATGTAAGTTTGTTCATTCTACTTCGCTTCATTAGGATAAGACAACAGAAACAAACAGTAGTTTAGGTGAAACAAGTAAGGTAAGTTTGTTCGTTCTACTTCGCTTCATCAGTATAGAATACAGAAACAAACAGTAGTTTATGTGCAACACGTAAGGTAAGTTTGTGCATTGTACTTCGCTCCATCAGGATAAGACAACAAAAACAAACCACAAGTTGTGTGAAATAAGTAACATAAGTTTGTCTGTTCTACTTCGCTCCACCAGAGTAAGACAACAGAACCAAACAGTAGTTTAAGTGAAACAAGTAAGGTAAGTTTGTTCATTGTACTTCGCTCAATCAGGATAACATTACAGAACGAAACTGTACTTCATGTGACACAAGTAAAGTATGTTTGTTCGTTCACTTCGCTTCATTAGGATAAGACAACAGAAACAAACCGTAGTTTATGGGAAACAAGTAAGCTAATTTTTTTTGTTCTACCTCCTTCATCAGTGTAAGACAGCAGAAACAAACAGTAGTTAATGTGAACAAGTAAGGTAAGTTTGTTCATTGTGCTTCGCTCATCAGGATAAGACAACAGAAACAAACAGTAATTTTTGTGGAATAAGTAACATAAGTTTGTGTGTTCTACTTCTCTCCACCAGAGTAAGACAAACACAAAGAAACAGTAAGTTGTGTGAAAAAAGTAACATAAGTTTATTTGTTCTACGTCGCTCCACCAGTGTAAGACAACAGAACCAAACACCAGTTTAAGTGAAACAAGTAAAGTAAGTTAGTTCATTGCACTTCGCTTCATCAGCATAAGACAACAGAAACAAGCAGTAGTTTATGTGAAACAAGTAAGGTAAGTTTGCTCGATCTACTTCGCTCCATCAGGGTAAGACAACAGAATAAACAGTAGTTTATGTTTAACAAGTACAGTAAGTTTATTCGTTCTACTTCTCTTTTCAGGATAAGACAACATAAACAAACAGTAGTTTATGTGAAACAAGTAAGGTAAGTTTGTTCATCGTACTTCACTCCATGAGGATAAGAGAACAGAACCAACAGTAGTTTAGGTGAAACAAGTAAGCTAAGTTTGTTCATTCTTCTACTCTTCATCAGGGTAAGACAACAGAACAAACAGTAAGTTGTGTGAAATAAGTAACATATGTTAGTTTGTTCTACTTCGCTCCACCAGAGTAAGACAACAGAACCAAACAGTAGTTTAAGTGAAGCAAGTAAGGTAAGTTTGTTCATTGTACTGCGCTCAATCAGGATAACATTACAGAACCAAACTGTACTTTATGTGAAACAAGTAAAGTAAGTTTGTTCATTCACTTCGCTTCATTAGGATAAGACAACAGATACAAACAGTAGTTTATATGAAAAAAGTAAGGTAAGTTTGTTTGTTCTACTTCCTTCATCAGTGTAAGACAACAGAAACAAACAGTAGTTTATATGGAACAAGCAAGGTAAGTTTGTTCATTGTGCTTCGCTCCATCAGGATAAGACAACAGAAACAAACAGTAATTTGTGTGGAATAAGTAACATAAGTTTGTTTGTTCTACTTCTCTCCACCAGAGTAAGACAACACAAACCAAACAGTAGTTTAAGTGAAACAATTAAGGTAAGTTTGTTCATTGTATTTTGCTCCATCTGGATAACAGAACAAAATCAAACAATACGTTATGTGAAACAAGTAAAGTATGTTCGTTCGTTCTACTTCGCTTCATTAAGATAAGACAACAGAAACTATCAGTGTTCATGTGAAACAGAAGTAAGGAGATTTGCTTCGTTCTAATTCGCTTCTTCAGGGTAAGACAACAGAAAAAAAACATTAGTTAATGTGAAACAAGTAAGGTAAGATTGTTCGTTCTACTTCGCTTCATCAGAATAAGACAACAGAACGATACAGTAGTTTATGTGAAACGAGTAAGGTAAGTTGTTCATTGTGCTTGTCTCCATCAGGTAATACAACACAAAGAAACAGTAAGTTGTGTGAAACAAGTAAAGTACGTTTATTTATTCTACTTCGCTTCATCTGGATAAGACAACAGAAACAAACAGTAGTTTATGTGAAACAAGTAAGGGAAGTTTGTTCGTTCTTCTTCGCTCCATCAGGATAAGACAACAGAATAAACAGTAGTATATGTGAAACAAGTAAGGCAAGTTTGCTCGTTTTATTTCGCTTCATCAGCATAAGACCAACAGAAACAAACGGTAGTTAATGTGAAACAAGTAAGGTAAGTTTGTTCGCTCTACGTCCCTTCATAAGGATGAGAAAACAGAAACAAACAGTAGTTTATGTGAAACAAGTAAGGTAAGTTGGTCGTTGTATTTCACTTCATCAGTATAGACAAAAGAAACATGCAGTAGTTTATGTGACAAAGTAATGTAAATGTGCTCATTGTATTTCGCTCCATCAGGATAAGACAACAGAAACAAACAGTAGTTTATGTGAAACAAGTAAGGTAAGTTTGTTCGTTCTATTTCGCTTCATCAGGATAAGATAATAGAAAAAAACAGTAGATAATGTGAAACAGTAAGGTAAGTTTGGTCGTTCTACTTCGCTCATCAGTATAGACAACAGAAACAAACAGTAGTTTATGTGAAACAAGTAAGGTAAGTTTGTTCATTGTACTTCGCTCCATCAGGATAAGACAACAAAAACAAACAGTAAGTTGTGTGAAATAAGAAACATAAGTTTGTTTGTCTACTTCGCTCCACAAGAAGAAGACAGCAGAACCAAACATATGTTTTAAGTGAAACAAGTAAGGTATGTTTGTTCATCGTACTTCACTCCATCAGGATAACAGAACAGAACCAAACAGTAGTTTATGTGAAACAAGTAAGGGACGTTTGCTCATTCTTTTACGCTCAATCAGGGTAAGACAACAGAAACAAACGGTAAGTTGTGTGAAATAAGTAACATAAGTTTGTTTGTTCTACTAAGCTCCATCAGTGTAAGACAACAGAACCAAACAGCAGTTTAAGTGAAACAAGTAAGTATGTTTTTTCGTTGTACTTCACTTCATCAGGATAAGACAACAGAAACAAACAGTAGTTCATGTGAAACAAGTAAGGTAAGTTTGTTCGTTCTACTTCCCTTCATCAGGATAAGACAACAGAAACAAACAGTAGTTTATGTGAAACAAGTAAGGTAAGATCCTTCGTTCTACTTCGCTTCGTCAGGATAAGACAACGGAAACAAGCGGTATTTTATGTGAAACAGTTAGGGAAGTTTGTTCGTTGTAGTTCGCTCCATCAGAATAACAGAACAGAACGAAACACCAGTTTATGTGAAACAAGTAAGGGAAGTTTGTTCGTTCTACTTCGCTCCATCAGGATAAGACAACAGAATAAACAGTAGTATATGTGAAACAAGTAAGGTAAATTTGCTCGTTTTATATCGCTTCATCAGGATAAGACAACAGAAACAAACGGTAGTTAATGTGAAACAAGTAAGGTAAGTTTGTTCGCTCTACGTCCCTTCATAAGGATGAGAAAACAGAAACAAACAGTAGTTTGGGAAACAAGTAAGGTAAGTTTGGTCGTTGTACTTCACTTCATCAGTATAGACAAAAGAAACAAACAGTAGTTTATGTGACACAAGTAATGTAAATTTGCTCATTCTATTTCGCTCCATCAGGATAAGACAACAGAAACAAACAGTAGTTTATGTGAAACAAGTAAGGTAAGTTTGTTCATTCAACTTTGTTCAAACAGGGTAAGACAACAGAAAAAAAACAGTAGTTAATGTGAACAAGTAATGTAAGTTCTTCGTTCTACTTCTCTTCATCTGCATAAAAACAACAGAAACAAACAGTAGATTTATGTGAAACAAGTAAGGTAAGTTGTTCGTTTACTTCGCTTCATCAGGACAAGACGACAGGAAAAAAAAACGGTTGTTAATGTGAAAAAGGGGAAAAGGGAAGATTGTTCGTTCTTTTTTCACCCTTCCTCAGGTAAGATAATAGAAAACCAACAGTAGTGATTGTGAAAAAAATGGGAAGTTAAGTTTGTGGTTCTACTTTCTTTTTATCAGTATACACAACAGAAAAAAAAAACAGTAGTTTATGTGGAACAAGTAAAGGGAAGTTTGTTATTTTTCTTCGCTCCATCAGGATAACACAACAAACCCAAAAAAGTAAGTTGTGTGAATAAGTAACATAAGTTTTTTTGTTCTACTTCGCCCCATCAGTGTAAGACAACGAACCAAACAGCAGTTTAAGTGAAAAAAGTAAAATCAGTTTGTTCGTTGTACTTCATTATCATCAGGTTTAAAACAAGAGGGAAAAAAATGTAGTTATGTGAAACAAGTTAAAGGGAAGTTTGTTCGTTCTACTTCCCTTCTCGGATAAGACAACAGAAACAAAACAGTAGTTTATGTGAAAACAAGTAAGGTAAGTTTCTTCGTTTTACTTCGGATCCATCAGGATAAGACAACAGACCCCAAACCCGTGTTTAAGTGAATAAGTAAGGGAAGTTTGTTTATTGTATTTGCTCCATTTGGATAACAGAACAAAATCAAACAGTAGTTTGTGAAACAAGGGAAAGTAAGTTCGGGTTTGTTTTTACTCGATTCATTAAAAAAGACAACAGAAACCAATCAGGGAGTTATTTTGAAACAAGTAAGTTAAGATTGTTCGTTCTATTTTGCTTCATCAGGAAAAAGACAACAGAAAAAAAAAGTAGTTTATGTGAAACGAGTAAGGTTTAAATTTGTTCATTGTGCTTGTCTCTATCAGGGTAATTCAACAGAAAGAAACAGTAAGTTGTGTGGAAAAAAGTAACATTTTGGGTTTTTTTGTTCTACGTGCTCCACCAGTGAAAGACAACAGAACCAAACAGCAGTTAAGGGAAACAAGTTAAAGGGAAGTTTGTTCGTTGTACTTCGCTTCCCTCAGAATAAACAGAACGAACGAAACAGTAGTTTATGGGACCCAAATAAAGTAACTTTATTCTTCTATTCGCTTCATCTGGATAAACAACAGGAAAAAACAATAGTTTATGTGAAACAAGTAAAGGGAAGTTTGTTGTTCTACTTGCTTCATCGTATAAGACAACAAAAAAAACCGTAGTGTAATGTGAACAAGTATGGTAAAGTTTGTTCGTTCTACTTCGCTTCATTTAGGATAAGCCCAACAGAAACAAACGTAGTTTATGTGAAACAAGTATGGTAAGTTTGTTCATTCTTTTGTTCATCAGGTAAATAATGAAAACAAACAGTAGTTAATGTGAAACAAATAATGTAAGTTCAGTTGTTCAAATTCGCCCTTTTTTTAATATAGACCAAAAAAAACAAAGTGTTTATGTGAAACAAGTAGGTAAGTTTGTTCATTGTACGTCGCTCCATCACGATAAGACAACAAAAACAAACAGTAAGTGGTGTGAAATAAGAACATAAGTTTGTTTGTTCGACTTCACTCCACAAGAAGACAACAGCACAAACAGTAGTTTATGTGAAACAAGTAGGTACAGTTTGTTTATCGTACTTCCGCTCCATCAGGATAAAACACAAAAAAACAAACCAGTAAGTTGTGTGAAATAAGTAACATAAGTTTGTTGTTCTTCTCGCTTCCACAACTACGGGACAGGACAGAACCAAACAGTAGTTTAAGTGATAACAAGTAAGGTAAGTTTGCCCTTCATGTACTCTTGCACTCTCATCAGGATAAGCGAACAAAACCAGTAACGTAGTTACTTGAGACACGTAAGAAGGTTGTTTCGTTCTACTGTCGGTAATTAGGATAAGAACAACAAAACAAACAGTATTTCTGTGGAACAAGTAAGGTAAGTTTGTTCATGATGCGTCGCTCCATCTGATAAGACAACAGAAACAAAAAACGTAATTTGTGTGGAAGAAGTAACTTAAGTTTGTTTGTTCTACTTCGCTCCACCAGAGTAAGACAACACA
>CM070791.1:237334-317334 GCA_036346955.1 Dipus sagitta | reverse complement strand
CGGAGGAAGGGGAGAGGATTCGGGGTATATCTCCACCGCCCTGAGGTGGACGGGTCGCCATGCGTGTGCTGGAGGCGGGCGAGGCTCGGGAGGCACGTGTGCGGGACCCGTGGGCAATGCAGGTGAGCGTGGGGCGAGGTCCGTCTCCACACTTGCTTTGTTCACTCGCAGAGCGCGAACCACGGTTTTGCGCCTGCAACTCATCCTTCAGAATTCCTTGAACACAGGCGGCCTGGGAAGTGCAGTCGCCTGTGGATGGCCTGGGGCGCCTTTGGGGAGGCTGACCCTCTTGTGACATAGAGGCCCTGGGAAATGGCAGCGGTGGGCTACTGCTTTGCAGGGGTGTCCCCGGGCACCCGCCCCAACGAACTGAAGCCATTTGCATGTCCTTCGCCTAGGCATCCCGCTCCTGCTCCTCAGGCATAGTCCCGCGCCGGGACCCCACCATCGCCACGTCGTGCCTCTCCTTCTGGAAGAGGGCAGCCCGCCAGTTGTCTCAGAGCCCGTATTGGGGAGGCCTCAAGGAAGGAAGTTTCAGAGGACCGGCATGATCGCCCCTTTGCCTAAGGCTCTGCCAGTCCCAAATGACAGTGCATCGATGGAATTGAGGTGGGAAGTAAGCGAGTGGCCTGCGGCGTGCTTTCCCCAGCCAGCGGCGGTCCTTGGGCGGCTGTGTGTTCTGCCAGGGCTCCAAGCCCACCAAAGTCCACTTATGCTCTTGGGCCCTGTTATCCCGGGGCCCCAAGCCGCACCGCGCCACACCGCACCGCAGCCGCTCCACTGAGCACACGCTCATTGCCGTCCACTCTCCCCTTACTCTGGCTGACAGACAGCTAAAGGGTGTGAGTTCGGAACACACCAGGGTGAGCGTGCTGGGGGGCTTAACACGCACAGGAGTCGAAGGTTCTGGCTTCCTGGTCCGCCGGGTGCCAGTAGCTTCCAGGTCCTTCCCCTTTGCGGGTCCCCAAGGATGTCAGGCCTCCCGTCTGAGACCTCCTGCTGGGCGGGGATGGCGCACACAAGTCACTTTGCGGGAGGCAGTCGGGGCTGGAGGGAGCTGGGCTGTGGGCTTGCTGAGTGTGAGGCATCAGGGGGAGCTGCAGAGCATGTCCAGGAGGGCCTGAAATTCCTCCTCATCCAGGGGCGGTGGTGGCGTTGCGGGCCTCTCCTCCTGCAGTGCCTCTGGAGCCTGAAGGTCGACTGCCTCTGCCTGGAAGTCAGCCCCAGACAGGAACGCATCTAGAAGGCCGACGAGTCCGGGGTCTGCCTTGGCTTGCTCTGGAGGCACTCCAGCAGGGCCAATCCCAGGCGGCCCCCACGTAGTCAGTGGGGGCGTGCGGCTGGCCCAGGAGCCTGGCTGTGACTTCTGCGGCCAGCCCAGGGACGCTTCTCCTGCAGGCCCGGGCCAAGATGCGACCGGGGGTCCCTGTGTGGACCCTTGCTTCAGAAGGGCAGGGTCCGGTCCAGCCAGAGCCCCGGAGGCTCGCCCTCGCTGCTGTGAGTGCTCAGCGGGGTGCGGCAGAGGCGCACAGAAGGTGGCAGGCACAGCCGCCGGGCTGGCTTGCTCACTGCCCACTGCAGGCTGGGCTCTTCCTTGGCATGGGCCCCAGAGCGGTGCCTGTGGCATGGAGGGCTCCATCCCTGGCGTGGCGACGAGGCCGCTGGCACTGTTGAAGATCCGCGGAGAATCGG
Source organism: Dipus sagitta (assembly GCA_036346955.1). Classification (NCBI taxonomy): domain Eukaryota; kingdom Metazoa; phylum Chordata; class Mammalia; order Rodentia; family Dipodidae; genus Dipus; species Dipus sagitta. The sequence continues at coordinate 315,642 of CM070791.1, read as the reverse complement.
GAAGCCGAGCTGGAGGCGGAGCTGGAGACACCGCTGCAGACGCCTCCGCCTGCTGTGGCGGATGCTCAGGCAGAGGCAGAGAGGCGGCGGGTGAAGGCGGCATCCTCACTTTCGGCGGTTCCCGGCCCGGGTGGCGAGCTCGTCGGTTCTGAAACCACACCTGGATCCTGTCCTCGGGGAGCCCTGTCTTTCGGGCCAGTTCTTCCCGGGCGGCAATGCCAGGGAATCGATTCCTCTGAAAGGCTCCCATCAGAATCCCAGCTTGAGCCGGATCTACGCGGGTGCGCTGCCTTCTCCCTCCTCGACAGGAACCTCGAGGGGCCCGTGGCGCAGGCACCCCCTGGGGCGGGCGGGGCTCTTGGGCACAGTGGCCTCGGGCAAAGGGCAGGCTCTGCCTCTTCTGCAGGCTTCTTTGGTTCTGAAACCAGGTGTGTATGCGAGGCTCTGGGACTCCAAGTTCTCCGGCCAGTCTTTCCCTCTCGGTGATGCCTGGGTAAGGATTCAGGCGGAAAGTTGCCAGGAGGGCCTGCCTCTGTTGTGGAAGCCACGCCACCCTCTGGCGTCGGGGTTCCGTGGACCTGCTTCGGCCATCCATAGCGGAAAACCAAGCCCTGACTGCGATGCACAGAGTGGAGGGCCACAAGGGACCTGGGCAGCGCAAGCGTGCACAGGACACGAGGGAAGCCCTTCCTTCAGCTGCTCGGTCGAGCCAGGTCTGAAATCCCCAGTCCCCACCCAGCGCCACGGCCTCCTGGGATTGTGGACACCCATGCGTCTCCCCGCCCCAGGACCCGCCCTCATAGACCAAACCCAGGTGCTTGCTCAAGGCAGCTGCCTGCCCTTTCCCCCAGGCTCCCAACACCCCACACTGGCCTGAGCACTCCTGCTCTCAGGGAGATTCCTGATTTCTAAGGACCCTCTCTTAACTGTGCCCTTTGTTCTCCACACGGGGCCTCACGTGGGGCACCTTCCGAGGGCTTTGCTGGGCGCTCTATACCCCGAGTCCTCGGCTTTCCCTAAGGACTTGCAAGGGGGCAGGAAAGAAGCCCACGTTTCCCTCCAGAGCTATGCGGGTCCTGGGCGCGGCAAGTGCCGCCCCTCCTTGTCTAGGTCTTTGGTGCCCTGCAGAGGGCCCTGCAGCCCGTTACTTCCCCGAGCTGGACCTCCGTGGGGAAGAGAGGGGAGAGAATGAGAGGGCCCCTGGAAGCAGGAGCGGGGGCAGGAGCAGGACACTTCAGTGGGGGTAGGCGGGGCTTCTGCTCTAGTGCCCTCAGGCCCGCTCCCCTGACGACTGACTCCCAGAGCTCAAGGGAGAAAGAGAGAGCGCTCCACGTCCCCACCCCGATCAAAGTCACACACGCGTCCAGCTGAGCCAGTACAGTGCACGGAGGAAGGGGAGAGGATTCGGGGTATATCTCCACCGCCCTGAGGTGGACGGGTCGCCATGCGTGTGCTGGAGGCGGGCGAGGCTCGGGAGGCACGTGTGCGGGACCCGTGGGCAATGCAGGTGAGCGTGGGGCGAGGTCCGTCTCCACACTTGCTTTGTTCACTCGCAGAGCGCGAACCACGGTTTGGCGCCTGCAACTCATCCTTCAGAATTCCTTGAACACAGGCGGCCTGGGAAGTGCAGTCGCCTGTGGATGGCCTGGGGCGCCTTTGGGGAGGCTGACCCTCTTGTGACATAGAGGCCCTGGGAAATGGCAGCGGTGGGCTACTGCTTTGCAGGGGTGTCCCCGGGCACCCGCCCCAACGAACTGAAGCCATTTGCATGTCCTTCGCCTAGGCATCCCGCTCCTGCTCCTCAGGCATAGTCCCGCGCCGGGACCCCACCATCGCCACGTCGTGCCTCTCCTTCTGGAAGAGGGCAGCCCGCCAGTTGTCTCAGAGCCCGTATTGGGGAGGCCTCAAGGAAGGAAGTTTCAGAGGACCGGCATGATCGCCCCTTTGCCTAAGGCTCTGCCAGTCCCAAATGACAGTGCATCGATGGAATTGAGGTGGGAAGTAAGCGAGTGGCCTGCGGCGTGCTTTCCCCAGCCAGCGGCGGTCCTTCGGCGGCTGTGTGTTCTGCCAGGGCTCCAAGCCCACCAAAGTCCACTTATGCTCTTGGGCCCTGTTATCCCGGGGCCCCAAGCCGCACCGCGCCACACCGCACCGCAGCCGCTCCACTGAGCACACGCTCATTGCCGTCCACTCTCCCCTTACTCTGGCTGACAGACAGCTAAAGGGTGTGAGTTCGGAACACACCAGGGTGAGCGTGCTGGGGGGCTTAACACGCACAGGAGTCGAAGGTTCTGGCTTCCTGGTCCGCCGGGTGCCAGTAGCTTCCAGGTCCTTCCCCTTTGCGGGTCCCCAAGGATGTCAGGCCTCCCGTCTGAGACCTCCTGCTGGGCGGGGATGGCGCACACAAGTCACTTTGCGGGAGGCAGTCGGGGCTGGAGGGAGCTGGGCTGTGGGCTTGCTGAGTGTGAGGCATCAGGGGGAGCTGCAGAGCATGTCCAGGAGGGCCTGAAATTCCTCCTCATCCAGGGGCGGGTGGTGGCGTTGCGGGCCTCTCCTCCTGCAGTGCCTCTGGAGCCTGAAGGTCGACTGCCTCTGCCTGGAAGTCAGCCCCAGACAGGAACGCATCTAGAAGGCCGACGAGTCCGGGGTCTGCCTTGGCTTGCTCTGGAGGCACTCCAGCAGGGCCAATCCCAGGCGGCCCCCACGTAGTCAGTGGGGGCGTGCGGCTGGCCCAGGAGCCTGGCTGTGACTCCTGCGGCCAGCCCAGGGACGCTTCTCCTGCAGGCCCGGGCCAAGATGCGACCGGGGGTCCCTGTGTGGACCCTTGCTTCAGAAGGGCAGGGTCCGGTCCAGCCAGAGCCCCGGAGGCTCGCCCTCGCTGCTGTGAGTGCTCAGCGGGGTGCGGCAGAGGCGCACAGAAGGTGGCAGGCACAGCCGCCGGGCTGGCTTGCTCACTGCCCACTGCAGGCTGGGCTCTTCCTTGGCATGGGCCCCAGAGCGGTGCCTGTGGCATGGAGGGCTCCATCCCTGGCGTGGCGACGAGGCCGCTGGCACTGTTGAAGATCCGCGGAGAATCGGGAAGCCGAGCTGGAGGCGGAGCTGGAGACACCGCTGCAGACGCCTCCGCCTGCTGTGGCGGATGCTCAGGCAGAGGCAGAGAGGCGGCGGGTGAAGGCGGCATCCTCACTTTCGGCGGTTCCCGGCCCGGGTGGCGAGCTCGTCGGTTCTGAAACCACACCTGGATCCTGTCCTCGGGGAGCCCTGTCTTTTCGGGCCAGTTCTTCCCGGGCGGCAATGCCAGGGAATCGATTCCTCTGAAAGGCTCCCATCAGAATCCCAGCTTGAGCCGGATCTACGCGGGTGCGCTGCCTTCTCCCTCCTCGACAGGAGCCTCGAGGGGCCCGTGGCGCAGGCACCCCCTGGGGCGGGCGGGGCTCTTGGGCACAGTGGCCTCGGGCAAAGGGCAGGCTCTGCCTCTTCTGCAGGCTTCTTTGGTTCTGAAACCAGGTGTGTATGCGAGGCTCTGGGACTCCAAGTTCTCCGGCCAGTCTTTCCCTCTCGGTGATGCCTGGGTAAGGATTCAGGCGGAAAGTTGCCAGGAGGGCCTGCCTCTGTTGTGGAAGCCACGCCACCCTCTGGCGTCGGGGTTCCGTGGACCTGCTTCGGCCATCCATAGCGGAAAACCAAGCCCTGACTGCGATGCACAGAGTGGAGGGCCACAAGGGACCTGGGCAGCGCAAGCGTGCACAGGACACGAGGGAAGCCCTTCCTTCAGCTGCTCGGTCGAGCCAGGTCTGAAATCCCCAGTCCCCACCCAGCGCCACGGCCTCCTGGGGTTGTGGACACCCTTTCGTCTCCCCCGCCCCAGGACCCGCCCTCATAGACCAAACCCAGGTGCTTGCTCAAGGCAGCTGCCTGCCCTTTCCCCCAGGCTCCCAACACCCCACACTGGCCTGAGCACTCCTGCTCTCAGGGAGATTCCTGATTTCTAAGGACCCTCTCTTAACTGTGCCCTTTGTTCTCCACACGGGGCCTCACGTGGGGCACCTTCCGAGGGCTTTGCTGGGCGCTCTATACCCCGAGTCCTCGGCTTTCCCTAAGGACTTGCAAGGGGGCAGGAAAGAAACCCACGTTTCCCTCCAGAGCTATGCGGGTCCTGGGCGCGGCAAGTGCCGCCCCTCCTTGTCTAGGTCTTTGGTGCCCTGCAGAGGGCCCTGCAGCCCGTTACTTCCCCGAGCTGGACCTCCGTGGGGAAGAGAGGGGAGAGAATGAGAGGGCCCCTGGAAGCAGGAGCGGGGGCAGGAGCAGGACACTTCAGTGGGGGTAGGCGGGGCTTCTGCTCTAGTGCCCTCAGGCCCGCTCCCCTGACGACTGACTCCCAGAGCTCAAGGGAGAAAGAGAGAGCGCTCCACGTCCCCACCCCGATCAAAGTCACACACGCGTCCAGCTGAGCCAGTACTGTGCACGGAGGAAGGGGAGAGGATTCGGGGTATATCTCCACCGCCCTGAGGTGGACGGGTCGCCATGCGTGTGCTGGAGGCGGGCGAGGCTCGGGAGGCACGTGTGCGGGACCCGTGGGCAATGCAGGTGAGCGTGGGGCGAGGTCCGTCTCCACACTTGCTTTGTTCACTCGCAGAGCGCGAACCACTGTTTGCGCCTGCAACTCATCCTTCAGAATTCCTTGAACACAGGCGGCCTGGGAAGTGCAGTCGCCTGTGGATGGCCTGGGGCGCCTTTGGGGAGGCTGACCCTCTTGTGACATAGAGGCCCTGGGAAATGGCAGCGCTGGGCTACTGCTTTGCAGGGGTGTCCCCGGGCACCCGCCCCAACGAACTGAAGCCATTTGCATGTCCTTCGCCTAGGCATCCCGCTCCTGCTCCTCAGGCATAGTCCCTGCGCCGGGACCCCACCATCGCCACGTCGTGCCTCTCCTTCTGGAAGAGGGCAGCCCGCCAGTTGTCTCAGAGCCCGTATTGGGGAGGCCTCAAGGAAGGAAGTTTCAGAGGACCGGCATGATCGCCCCTTTGCCTAAGGCTCTGCCAGTCCCAAATGACAGTGCATCGATGGAATTGAGGTGGGAAGTAAGCGAGTGGCCTGCGGCGTGCTTTCTCCAGCCAGCAGCGGTCCTTCGGCGGCTGTGTGTTCTGCCAGGGCTCCAAGCCCACCAAAGTCCACTTATGCTCTTGGGCCCTGTTATCCCGGGGCCCCAAGCCGCACCGCGCCACACCGCACCGCAGCCGCTCCACTGAGCACACGCTCATTGCCGTCCACTCTCCCCTTACTCTGGCTGACAGACAGCTAAAGGGTGTGAGTTCGGAACACACCAGGGTGAGCGTGCTTGGGGGCTTAACACGCACAGAGTCGAAGGTTCTGGCTTCCTGGTCCGCCGGGTGCCAGTAGCTTCCAGGTCCTTCCCCTTTGCGGGTCCCCAAGGATGTCAGGCCTCCCGTCTGAGACCTCCTGCTGGGCGGGGATGGCGCACACAAGTCACTTTGCGGGAGGCAGTCGGGGCTGGAGGGAGCTGGGCTGTGGGCTTGCTGAGTGTGAGGCATCAGGGGTAGCTGCAGAGCATTCCAGGAGGGCCTGAAATTCCTCCTCATCCAGGGGCGGTGGTGGCGTTGCGGGCCTCTCCTCCTGCAGTGCCTCTGGAGCCTGAAGGTCGACTGCCTCTGCCTGGAAGTCAGCCCCAGACAGGAACGCATCTAGAAGGCCGACGAGTCCGGGGTCTGCCTTGGCTTGCTCTGGAGGCACTCCAGCAGGGCCAATCCCAGGCGGCCCCCACGTAGTCAGTGGGGGCGTGCGGCTGGCCCAGGAGCCTGGCTGTGACTTCTGCGGCCAGCCCAGGGACGCTTCTCCTGCAGGCCCGGGCCAAGATGCGACCGGGGGTCCCTGTGTGGACCCTTGCTTCAGAAGGGCAGGGTCCGGTCCAGCCAGAGCCCCGGAGGCTCGCCCTCGCTGCTGTGAGTGCTCAGCGGGGTGCGGCAGAGGCGCACAGAAGGTGGCAGGCACAGCCGCCGGGCTGGCTTGCTCACTGCCCACTGCAGGCTGGGCTCTTCCTTGGCATGGGCCCCAGAGCGGTGCCTGTGGCATGGAGGGCTCCATCCCTGGCGTGGCGACGAGGCCGCTGGCACTGTTGAAGATCCGCGGAGAATCGGGAAGCCGAGCTGGAGGCGGAGCTGGAGACACCGCTGCAGACGCCTCCGCCTGCTGTGGCGGATGCTCAGGCAGAGGCAGAGAGGCGGCGGGTGAAGGCGGCATCCTCACTTTCGGCGGTTCCCGGCCCGGGTGGCGAGCTCGTCGGTTCTGAAACCACACCTGGATCCTGTCCTCGGGGAGCCCTGTCTTTCGGGCCAGTTCTTCCCGGGCGGCAATGCCAGGGAATCGATTCCTCTGAAAGGCTCCCATCAGAATCCCAGCTTGAGCCGGATCTACGCGGGTGCGCTGCCTTCTCCCTCCTCGACAGGAGCCTCGAGGGGCCCGTGGCGCAGGCACCCCCTGGGGCGGGCGGGGCTCTTGGGCACAGTGGCCTCGGGCAAAGGGCAGGCTCTGCCTCTTCTGCAGGCTTCTTTGGTTCTGAAACCAGGTGTGTATGCGAGGCTCTGGGACTCCAAGTTCTCCGGCCAGTCTTTCCCTCTCGGTGATGCCTGGGTAAGGATTCAGGCGGAAAGTTGCCAGGAGGGCCTGCCTCTGTTGTGGAAGCCACGCCACCCTCTGGCGTCCGGGGTTCCGTGGACCTGCTTCGGCCATCCATAGCGGAAAACCAAGCCCTGACTGCGATGCACAGAGTGGAGGGCCACAAGGACCTGGGCAGCGCAAGCGTGCACAGGACACGAGGGAAGCCCTTCCTTCAGCTGCTCGGTCGAGCCAGGTCTGAAATCCCCAGTCCCACCCAGCGCCACGGCCTCCTGGGATTGTGGACACCCATGCGTCTCCCCGCCCCAGGACCCGCCCTCATAGACCAAACCCAGGTGCTTGCTCAAGGCAGCTGCCTGCCCCCTTCCCCCAGGCTCCCAACACCCCACACTGGCCTGAGCACTCCTGCTCTCAGGGAGATTCCTGATTTCTAAGGACCCTCTCTTAACTGTGCCCATTGTTCTCCACACGGGGCCTCACGTGGGGCACCTTCCGAGGGCTTTGCTGGGCGCTCTATACCCCGAGTCCTCGGCTTTCCCTAAGGACTTGCAAGGGGGCAGGAAAGAAGCCCACGTTTCCCTCCAGAGCTATGCGGGTCCTGGGCGCGGCAAGTGCCGCCCCTCCTTGTCTAGGTCTTTGGTGCCCTGCAGAGGGCCCTGCAGCCCGTTACTTCCCCGAGCTGGACCTCCGTGGGGAAGAGAGGGGAGAGAATGAGAGGGCCCCTGGAAGCAGGAGCGGGGGCAGGAGCAGGACACTTCAGTGGGGGTAGGCGGGGCTTCTGCTCTAGTGCCCTCAGGCCCGCTCCCCTGACTACTGACTCCCAGAGCTCAAGGGAGAAAGAGAGAGCGCTCCACGTCCCCACCCCGATCAAAGTCACACACGCGTCCAGCTGAGCCAGTACTGTGCACGGAGGAAGGGGAGAGGATTCGGGGTATATCTCCACCGCCCTGAGGTGGACGGGTCGCCATGCGTGTACTGGAGGTGGGCGAGGCTCAGGAGGCACATGTGCGGGACCCGTGGGCAGTGCAGGTGAGCGTGGGGCGAGGTCCGTCTCCACACTTGCTTTGTTCACTCGCAGAGCGCGAACCACGGTTTTGCGCCTGCAACTCATCCTTCAGAATTCCTTGAACACAGGCGGCCTGGGAAGTGCAGTCGCCTGAGGATGGCCTGGGGCGCCTTTGGGGAGGCTGACCCTCTTGTGACATAGAGGCCCTGGGAAATGGCAGCGGTGGGCTACTGCTTTGCAGGGGTGTCCCCGGGCACCCGCCCCAACGAACTGAAGCCATTTGCATGTCCTTTGCCTAGGCATCCCGCTCCTGCTCCTCAGGCATAGTCCCGCGCCGGGACCCCACAATCGCCACGTCATGCCTCTCCTTTTGGAAGAGGGCAGCCTGCCAGTTGTCTCAGAGCCCGTATTGGGGAGGCCTCAAGGGAGGAAATTTCAGAGGACCGGCATGATCGCCCCTTTGCCTAAGGCTCCGCCAGTCCCAAATGACAGTGCATGGATGGAATTGAGGTGGGAAGTAAGCGAGTGGCCTGTGGCGTGCTTTCTCCAGCCAGCAGCGGTCCTTCAGCGGCTGTGTGTTCTGCCAGGGCTCCAAGCCCACCAAAGTCCACTTATGCTCTTGGGCCCTGTTATCCCGGGGCCCCAAGCCGCACCGCGCCAACCGCACCGCAGCCACTCCACTGAGCACATGCTCATTGCCGTCCACTCTCCCCTTACTCTGGCTGACAGACAGCTAAAGTGTGTGAGTTCGGAACACACCAGGATGAGCGTGCTTGGGGGCTTAACACGCACAGGACTCGAAGGTTCTGGCTTCCTGGTCCGCCGTGTGCCAGTAGCTTCCAGGTCCTTCCCCTTTGCGGGTCCCCAAGGATGTCAGGCCTCCCGTCTGAGACCTCGTGCTGGGCGGTGATGGCGCAAACAAGTCACTTTGCGGGAGGCAGTCGGGGCTGGAGGGAGATGGGATGTGGGCTTGCTGTGTGTGAGGCATCAGGGGGAGCTGCAGAGCATGTCCAGGAGGGCCTGAAATTCCTCCTCATCCAGGCGCGGTGGTGGCATTGCAGGCCTCTCCTACTGCAGTGCCTCTGGAGCCTGAAGGTCGACTGCCTCTTCCTGGAAGTCAGCCCCAGACAGAAACGCATCTAGAAGGCCGACGACTCAGGGGTCTGCCTTGGCTTGCTCTGGAGGCACTCCAGCAGGGCCAATCCCAGGCGGCCCCCACGTAGTCAGTGGGGGCGTGCGGCTGGCCCAGGAGCCTGGCTGTGACTCCTGTGGCCAGCCCAGGGACGCTTCTCCTGCAGGCCCGGGCCAAGAGGCGACCGGGGGTCCCTGTGTGAACCCTTGCTTCAGAAGGGCAGGGTCCGGTCCAGGCAGAGCCCCGGAAGCTCACCCACGCTGCTGTGAGTGCTCAGCGGGGTGCGGCAGAGGCGCACAGAAGGTGGCAGGCACAGCCGTCGGGCTGGCTTGCTCACTGCCCACTGCAGCCTGGGCTCTTCCTTGGCATGGGCCCCAGAGCGGTGCCTGTGGCATGGAGGGCTCCATCCCAGGCGTGGCGACGAGCCCCTTGGCACTGTTGAAGATCCGCGGAGAATCAGGAAGCCGAGCTGGAGGCGGAGCTGGAGACACCGCTGCAGACGCCTCCGCCTGCTGTGGCGGATGCTCAGGCAGAGGCAGAGAGGCGGCGGGTGAAGGCGGCACCCTCACTTTCGGCGGTTCCCGGCCCGGGTGGCGAGCTCGTCGGTTCTGAAACCACACCTGGATCCTGTCCTCGGGGAGCCCTGTCTTTCGGGCCAGTTCTTCCCGGGCGGCAATGCCAGGGAATCGATTCCTCTGAAAGGCTCCCATCAGAATCCCAGCTTGAGCCGGATCTACGCGGGTGCGCTGCCTTCTCCCTCCTCGACAAGAGCCTCGAGGGGCCCGTGGCGCAGGCACCCCCTGGGGCGGGCGGGGCTCTTGGGCACAGTGGCCTCGGGCAAAGGGCAGGCTCTGCCTCTTCTGCAGGCTTCTTTGGTTCTGAAACCAGGTGTGTATGCGAGGCTCTGGGACTCCACGTTCTCCGGCCAGTCTTTCCCTCTCGGTGATGCCTGGGTAAGGATTCAGGCGGAAAGTTGCCAGGAGGGCCTGCCTCTGTTGTGGAAGCCACGCCACACTCTGGCGTCGGGGTTCCGTGGACCTGCTTCGGCCATCCATAGCGGAAAACCAAGCCCTGACTGCGATGCACAGAGTGGAGGGCAACAAGGGACCTGGGCAGCGCAAGCATGCACAAGACACGAGGGAAGCCCTTCCTTCAGCTGCTCGGTCGAGCCAGGTCTGAAATCCCCAGTCCCCACCCAGCGCCACGGGCTCATGGGATTGTGGACACCCATCCATCCCCCCACCCCAGGACCCGCCCTCATGGACCAAACCCAGGTGCTTGCTCAAGGCAGCTGCCTGCCCTTTTCCCCAGGCTCCCAACACCCCACACTGGCCTGGGCACTCCTGCTTTCAGGGACCCTCTCTTAACTGTGCCCTTTGTTCTCCACACGGGGCCTCATGTGGAGCACCTTCTGAGGGCTTTGCTGGGCGCTCTATACCCCGAGTCCTCGGCTTTCCCTAAGTACTTGCAGGGGGGCAGGAAAGAAGCCTAAGTTTCCCTCCAGAGCTATGCGGGTCCTGGGCGCGGCAAGTGCCACCCCTCCTTGTCTAGGTCTTTGGTGCCCTGCAGAGGGCCCTGCAGCCCGTTACTTCCCCGAGCTGGACCTCCGTGGGGAAGAGAGGGGAGAGAATGAGAGGGCCCCTGGAAGCAGGAGCGGGGGCAGGAGCAGGACACTTCAGTGGGGGTAGGCGGGGCTTCTGCTCTAGTGCCCTCAGGCCCGCTCCCCTGACGACTGACTCCCAGAGCTCAAGGGAGAAAGAGAGAGCGCTCCACATCCCCACCCCGATCAAAGTCACACACGCGTCCAGCTGAGCCAGTACTGTGCACGGAGGAAGGGGAGAGGATTCGGGGTATATCTCCACCGCCCTTAGGTGGACGGGACGCCATGCGTGTGCTGGAGGTGGGCGAGGCTCGGGAGGCAGGTGTACGGGACCCGTGGGCCATGCAGGTGAGCGTGGGGCGAGGTCCGTCTCCACACTTGCTTTGTTCACTCGCAGAGCGCGAACCAATGTTGCCCCTGCAACTCATCCTTCAGACTTACTTGAACACAGGCAACCTGGGAAGTGCAGTCGCCTGTGGATGGCCTGGGGCGCCTTTGGGGAGGCTGACCCTCTTGTGACATAGAGGCCCTGGGAAATGGCAGCGGTGGGCTACTGCTTTGCAGGGGTGTCCCCGGGCACCCGCCCCAACGAACTGAAGCCATTTGCATGTCCTTTGCCTAGGCATCCCGCTTCTGCTCCTCAGGCATAGTCCTGTGCCGGGACCCCACCATCGCCACGTCGTGCCTCTCCTTCTGGAAGAGGGCAGCCCGCCAGTTGTCTCAGAGCCCGTATTTGGGAGGCCTAAAGGAAGGAAGTTTCAGAGGACCGGCATGATCGCCCCTTTGCCTAAGGCTCTGCCAGTCCCAAATGACAGTGCATGGATGGAATTCAGGTGGGAAGTAAGCGAGTGGCCTGCGGCGTGCTTTCTCCAGCCAGCAGCGGTCCTTCAGCGGCTGTGTGTTCTGCCAGGGCTCCAAGCCCACCAAAGTCCACTTATGCTCTTGGGCCCTGTTATCCCGGGGCCCCAAGCCGCACCGCGCCACACCGCACCGCAGCCGCTCCACTGAGCACACGCTCATTGCCGTCCACTCTCCCCTTACTCTGGCTGACAGACAGCTAAAGGGTGTGAGTTCGGAACACACCAGGGTGAGCGTGCTTGGGGGCTTAACATGCACAAGAGTCGAAGGTTCTGGCTTCCTAGTCCGCCGGGTGCCAGTAGCTTCCAGGTCCTCCCCCATTGCGGGTCCCCAAGGATGTCAGGCCTCCAGTCTGAGACCTCCTGCTGGGCGGGGATGGCGCACACAAGTCACTTTGCGGGAGGCAGTCGGGGCTGGAGGGAGCTGGGCTGTGGGCTTGCTGAGTGTGAGGCATCAGGGGGAGCTGCAGAGCATGTCCAGGAGGGCCTGAAATTCCTCCTCATCCAGGGGCGGTGGTGGCGTTGCGGGCCTCTCCTCCTGCAGTGCCTCTGGAGCCTGAAGGTCGTCTGCCTCTTCTTTGAAGTCAGCCCCAGACAGGAACGCATCTAGAAGGCCGACGACTCAGGGGTCTGCCTTGGCTTGCTCTGGAGGCACTCTAGCAGGGCCAATCCCAGGCGGCCCCCACGTAGTCAGTGGGGGCGTGCGGCTGGCCCAGGAGCCTGGCTGTGACTCCTGTGGCCAGCCCAGGGACGCTTCTCCTGCAGGCCCAGGCCAAGAGGCGACCGGGGGTCCCTGTGTGGACCCTTGCTTCAGAAGGGCAGGGTCCGGTCCAGTCAGAGCCCCTTAGGCTCGCCCACGCTGCTGTGAGTGCTCAGCGGGGTGCGGCAGAGGCACACAGAAGGTGGCAGGCACAGCCGCCGGGCTGGCTTGCTCACTGCCCACTGCAGGCTGGGCTCTTCCTTGGCATGGGCCCCAGAGCGGTGCCTGTGGCATGGAGGGCTCCATCCCTGGCGTGGCGACGAGGCCCTTGGCACTCTTGAAGATCCTTGGAGAATCGCGGAGCCGAGCTGGAGGCTGAGCTGGAGACACCGCTGCAGACACCTGCGCCTGCTGTGGCGGATGCTCAGGCAGAGGCAGAGAGGGGGCAAGTGAAGGCGGCATCCTCTCTTTCGGCGGTTCCCGGCCTGGGTGCCGAGCTCGTCGGTTCTGAAACCACACCTGGATCCTGTCCTCGGGGAGCCCTGTCTTTCGGGCCAGTTCTTCCCGGGCGGCAATGCCAGGGAATCGATTCCTCTGAAAGGCTCCCATCAGAATCCCAGCTTGAGCCGGATCTACGCGGGTGCGCTGCCTTCTCCCTCCTCGACAAGAGCCTCGAGGGGCCCGTGGCGCAGGCACCCCCTGGGGCGGGCGGGGCTCTTGGGCACAGTGGCCTCGGGCAAAGGGCAGGCTCTGCCTCTTCTGCAGGCTTCTTTGGTTCTGAAACCAGGTGTGTATGCGAGGCTCTGGGACTCCACGTTCTCCGGCCAGTCTTTCCCTCTCGGTGATGCCTGGGTAAGGATTCAGGCGGAAAGTTGCCAGGAGGGCCTGCCTCTGTTGTGGAAGCCACGCCACACTCTGGCGTCGGGGTGTCGTGGACCTGCTTCGGCCATCCATAGCGGAAAACCAAGCCCTGACTGCGATGCACAGAGTGGAGGGCTACACGGGACCTGGGCAGCGCAAGCATGCACAAGACACGAGGGAAGCCCTTCCTTCAGCTGCTCGGTCGAGCCAGGTCTGAAATCCCCAGTCCCCACCCAGCGCCACGGGCTCATGGGATTGTGGACACCCATCCATCCCCCCACCCCAGGACCCGCCCTCATGGACCAAACCCAGGTGCTTGCTCAAGGCAGCTGCCTGCCCTTTTCCCCAGGCTCCCAACACCCCACACTGGCCTGGGCACTCCTGCTTTCAGTGACCCTCTCTTAACTGTGCCCTTTGTTCTCCACACGGGGCCTCATGTGGAGCACCTTCTGAGGGCTTTGCTGGGCGCTCTATACCCCGAGTCCTCGGCTTTCCCTAAGTACTTGCAGGGGGGCAGGAAAGAAGCCTAAGTTTCCCTCCAGAGCTATGCAGGTCCTGGGCGCGGCAAGTGCCACCCCTCCTTGGCTAGGTCTTTGGTGCCCTGCAGAGGGCCCTGCAGCCCGTTACTTCCCCGAGCTGGACCTCCGTGGGGAAGAGAGGGGAGAGAATGAGAGGGCCCCTGGAAGCAGGAGCGGGGGCAGGAGCAGGACACTTCAGTGGGGGTAGGCGGGGCTTCTGCTCTAGTGCCCTCAGGCCCGCTCCCCTGACGACTGACTCCCAGAGCTCAAGGGAGAAAGAGAGAGCGCTCCACATCCCCACCCCGATCAAAGTCACACACGCGTCCAGCTGAGCCAGTACTGTGCACGGAGGAAGGGGAGAGGATTTGGGGTTCATCTCCACCGCCCTTAGGTGGACGGGATGCCATGCGTGTGCTGGAGGTGGGCGAGGCTCGGGAGGCAGGTGTACGGGACCCGTGGGCCATGCAGGTGAGCGTGGGGCGAGGTCCGTCTCCACACTTGCTTTGTTCACTCGCAGAGCGCGAACCAATGTTGCCCCTGCAACTCATCCTTCAGACTTACTTGAACACAGGCAACCTGGGAAGTGCAGTCGCTTGTGGATGGCCTGGGGCGCCTTTGGGGAGGCTGACCCTCTTGTGACATAGAGGCCCTGGGAAATGGCAGCGCTGGGCTACTGCTTTGCAGGGGTGTCCCCGGGCACCCACCCCAACGAACTGAAGCCATTTGCATGTCCTTTGCCTAGGCATCCCGCTCCTGCTCCTCAGGCATAGTCCTGCGCCGGGACCCCACCATCGCCACGTCGTGCCTCTCCTTCTGGAAGAGGGCAGCCCGCCAGTTGTCTCAGAGCCCGTATAGGGGAGGCCTCAAGGAAGGAAGTTTCAGAGGACCGGCATGATCGCCCCTTTGCCTAAGGCTCTGCCAGTCCCAAATGACAGTGCATGGATGGAATTCAGGTGGGAAGTAAGCGAGTGGCCTGCGGCGTGCTTTCTCCAGCCAGTAGCGGTCCTTCAGCGGCTGTGTGTTCTGCCAGGGCTCCAAGCCCACCAAAGTCCACTTATGCTCTTGGGCCCTGTTATCCCGGGGCCCCAAGCCGCACCGCGCCACACCGCACCGCAGCCGCTCCACTGAGCACACGCTCATTGCCGTCCACTCTCCCCTTACTCTGGCTGACAGACAGCTAAAGGGTGTGAGTTCGGAACACACCAGGGTGAGCGTGCTTGGGGGCTTAACATGCACAGGAGTCGAAGGTTCTGGCTTCCTAGTCCGCCGGGTGCCAGTAGCTTCCAGGTCCTCCCCCATTGCGGGTCCCCAAGGATGTCTGGCCTCCAGTCTGAGACCTCCTGCTGGGCGGGGATGGCGCACACAAGTCACTTTGCGGGAGGCAGTTGGGGCTGGAGGGAGCTGGGCTGTGCGCTTGCTGAGTGTGAGGCATCAGGGGGAGCTGCAGAGCATGTCCAGGAGGGCCTGAAATTCCTCCTCATCCAGGGGCGGTGGTGGCGTTGCGGGCCTCTCCTCCTGCAGTGCCTCTGGAGCCTGAAGGTCGTCTGCCTCTTCTTTGAAGTCAGCCCCAGACAGGAACGCATCTAGAAGGCCGACGACTCAGGGGTCTGCCTTGGCTTGCTCTGGAGGCACTCCAGCAGGGCCAATCCCAGTCGGCCCCCACGTAGTCAGTGGGGGCGTGCGGCTGGCCCAGGAGCCTGGCTGTGACTCCTGTGGCCAGCCCAGGGACGCTTCTGCAGGCCCAGGCCAAGAGGCGACCGGGGGTCCCTGTGTGGACCCTTGCTTCAGAAGGGCAGGGTCCGGTCCAGTCAGAGCCCCTTAGGCTCGCCCACGCTGCTGTGAGTGCTCAGCAGGGTGCGGCAGAGGCGCACAGAAGGTGGCAGGCACAGCCGCCGGGCTGGCTTGCTCACTGCCCACTGCAGGCTGGGCTCTTTCTTGGCATGGGCCCCAGAGCGGTGCCTGTGGCATGGAGGGCTCCATCCCTGGCGTGGCGACGAGGCCCTTGGCACTCTTGAAGATCCTCGGAGAATCGCGAAGCCGAGCTGGAGGCTGAGCTGGAGACACCGCTGCAGACACCTGCGCCTGCTGTGGCGGATGCTCAGGCAGAGGCAGAGAGGGGGCAGGTGAAGGCGGCATCCTCTCTTTTGGCGGTTCCCGGCCTGGGTGGCGAGCTCGTCGATTCTGAAACCACACCTGGATCCTGTCCTCGGGGAGCCCTGTCTTTCGGGCCAGTTCTTCCCGGGCGGCAATGCCAGGGAATCGATTCCTCTGAAAGGCTCCCATCAGAATCCCAGCTTGAGCCGGATCTACGCGGGTGCGCTGCCTTCTCCCTCCTCGACAAGAGCCTCGAGGGGCCCGTGGCGCAGGCACCCCCTGGGGCGGGCGGGGCTCTTGGGCACAGTGGCCTCGGGCAAAGGGCAGGCTCTGCCTCTTCTGCAGGCTTCTTTGGTTCTGAAACCAGGTGTGTATGCGAGGCTCTGGGACTCCACGTTCTCCGGCCAGTCTTTCCCTCTCGGTGATGCCTGGGTAAGGATACAGGCGGAAAGTTGCCAGGAGGGCCTGCCTCTGTTGTGGAAGCCACGCCACACTCTGGCGTCGGCGTTCCGTGGACCTGCTTCGGCCATCCATAGCGGAAAACCAAGCCCTGACTGCGATGCACAGAGTGGAGGGCAACAAGGGACCTGGGCAGCGCAAGCATGCACAAGACACGAGGGAAGCCCTTCCTTCAGCTGCTCGGTCGAGCCAGGTCTGAAATCCCCAGTCCCCACCCAGCGCCACGGCCTCATGGGATTGTGGACACCCATCCATCCCCCCACCCCAGGACCCGCCCTCATGGACCAAACCCAGGTGCTTGCTCAAGGCAGCTGCCTGCCTTTTTCCCCAGGCTCCCAACCCCCCACACTGGCCTGGGCACTCCTGCTCTCAGGGACCCTCTCTTAACTGTGCCCTTTGTTCTCCACATGGGGCCTCATGTGGAGCACCTTCTGAGGGCTTTGCTGGGCGCTCTATACCCCGAGTCCTCGGCTTTCCCTAAGTACTTGCAGGGGGGCAGGAAAGAAGCCTAAGTTTCCCTCCAGAGCTATGCGGGTCCTGGGCGCGGCAAGTGCCACCCCTCCTTGGCTAGGTCTTTGGTGCCCTGCAGAGGGCCCTGCAGCCCGTTACTTCCCCGAGCTGGACCTCCGTGGGGAAGAGAGGGGAGAGAATGAGAGGGCCCCTGGAAGCAGGAGCGGGGGCAGGAGCAGGACACTTCAGTGGGGGTAGGCGGGGCTTCTGCTCTAGTGCCCTCAGGCCCGCTCCCCTGACGACTGACTCCCAGAGCTCAAGGGAGAAAGAGAGAGCGCTCCACGTCCCCACCCCGATCAAAGTCACACACGCATCTAGCTGAGCCAGTACTGTGTACGGAGGAAGGGGAGAGGATTCGGGGTATATCTCCAGCGCCCTGAGGTGGACGGGACGCCATGCGTGTGCTGGAGGTGGGCGAGGCTCGGGAGGCAGGTGTGCGGGACCCTAGGGCCATGAAGGTGAGCGTGGGGCGAGGTCCGTCTCCACACTTGCTTTGTTCACTCGCAGAGCGCGAACCAATGTTGCCCCTGCAACTCATCCTTCAGACTTCCTTGAACACAGGCAGCCTGGGAAGTGCAGTCGCCTTTGGATGGCCTGGGGCGCCTTTGGGGAGGCTGATCCTCTTGTGACATAGAGGCCCTGGGAAATGGCAGCCGTGGGCTACTGCTTTGCAGGGGTGTCCCCGGGCACCCGCCCCAACGAACTGAAGCCATTTGCATGTCCTTTGCCTAGGCATCCCGCTCCTGCTCCTCAGGTATAGTCTCGCGCCCGCACCCCACCATCGCCACGTCGTGCCTCTCCTTCTGGAAGAGGGCAGCCCGCCAGTTGTCTCAGAGCCTGTTTTGGGGAGGCCTCAAGGAAGGAAGTTTCAGAGGACTGGTATGATCGCCCCTTTGCCTAAGGCTCTGCCAGTCCCAAATGACAGTGCATCGATGGAATTGAGGTGGGAAGTAAGCGAGTGGCCTGCGGCGTGCTTTCTCCAGCCAGCAGCGGTCCTTCGGCGGCTGTGTGTTCTGCCAGGGCTCCAAGCCCACCAAAGTCCACTTATGCTCTTGGGCCCTGTTATCCCGGGGCCCCAAGCCGCACCGCGCCACACGGCACCGCAGCCGCTCCACTGAGCACATGCTCATTGCCGTCCACTCTCCCCTTACTCTGGCTGACAGACAGCTAAAGGGTGTGAGTTCGGAACACACCAGGATGAGCGTGCTTGGGGGCTTAACACGCACAGGAGTCGAAGGTTCTGGCTTCTTGGTCCGCCGGGTGCCAGTAGCTTCCAGGTCCTTCCCCTTTGCGGGTCCCCAAGGATATCAGGCCTCCCGTCTGAGACCTCGTGCTGGGCGGGGATGGCGCACACAAGTCACTTTGCGGGAGGCAGTCGGGGCCGGAGGGAGCTGGGGTGTGGGCTTGCTGAGTGTGAGGCATCAGGGGGAGCTGCAGAGCATGTCCAGGAGGGCCTGAAATTCCTCCTCATCCAGGGGCGTTGGTGGTGTTGTGGGCCTCTCCTCCTGCAGTGCCTCTGGAGCCTGAAGGTCGACTTCCTCTTCCTGGATGTCAGCCCCAGACAGGAACGCGTCTAGAAAGCCTACATCTGTGGTGTATGCCTTGGCTTGCTCTGGAGGCACTCCAGCAGGGCCAGTCACAGTCGCACCCCAGGTAGTCAGTGCGGTGTGAGGCTGGTCAGGAGCCTGGCTGTGATTTCTGCAGCCACCCTAGGGTGGCTTTTCCTGCAGTCCTGGGCCAAAATGTGACCGGAGCACCCTGTGTGGACCCTTGTTTCACAAGGGGAGGGTCTGGTCCAGCTAGAGCCCCGGAGGCTCGCCCTGGCTGCTGTGAGTGCGGCTGATGCAGAGAGGTGGTGTCAGGCACAGCCACCAGGCTGGCTTGCTCACTGCCCACTGCAGGCTGGGCTCTTCCTTGGCATGGGCCCCAGAGCGGTGCCTGTGGCATGCAGGGCTCCATTCCTGGCATGGTGACGAGGCCATTGGCAGTGGTGAAGATCCGCAGACCAGCACCAGAGTCCGCAAGCTGAGGTGGAGGTGGAGGTGGAGACACTGCTGGAGAGGCCTCCACCTCCTCCTGTCCTGGCGGATGGAAAGGTAGAGGCAGAGGCACGGTAGTGAAAGTGGCATCCTGTGCATGGCCGGGAGTGCCTTTGGGTAGACTGACCCTCCTGTAACATAGAGGCATGGGAAATGGCAGTGGTGGGCTACTGCTTTGCAGGGGTGTCCCTTGGCACCTGCCAGAATGACCTGGACCGTGATTAAGCAGCAGCTAAATCAGTAAGCTGAGCTGGAGTCAGAGCTGGAGACAGTGCTGGATACTCCTCTGCCTGCTGTAGTGGATGCTGAGGTAGAGGCCGAGAGGAGGTGGGTGAAGGTGGCATCCTCATTTTGGGTGGTTCCCGGCTCAGGTGGCAAGCTTGTGGGTTCTGAAACCAGATCTGGATCCTGTCCTCAGGAGCCCTGTCTTTTCGGCCAGTTCTTCCCGGGCGGCAATGCCAGGGAATCGATTCCTCTGAAAGGCTCCCATCAGAATCCCAGCTTGAGGCAGATCTACATAGCTGCACGGCCTTCTCCCCAGGATCCTCGAGGGTACCTCCTGGGGCGGGCAGCCTCTTGGGCACAGTGGCCTCCCGCAAAGTTCAGGCTCTACCTCTTCTGTAGGCTTCTTTGGTTCTGAAACCAGGTGTGTATGTGAGCCTCTGGGACTCCAAGTTCTGTGGCCAGTCTTTCCCTCTTGGTGATCTCTGTGTAAGGATTCAGAGAGAAAGTAGCCAGGAGGGCCGGCTGTGGTAGTTTCTCAGGCAGAGGCAGAGACGTGGCGGGTGAACGCGGCAGCCTCACATTTCGGGGTTTGTGGACACTGCAAGCCTCAATTTTGGCCAGGCTGGCCATAGGAGTTAACAGGTACAATAGTGGCATGTCTTCTCTGGTGGAATCCAGCTGTTCTCTATTTGTACTGGAGACCTTCTCTGTGGGAAGGAATACATGCCTGGTACTGAAACCTAACCACAAGCTTATGGTGGGGTGGGTGGTCAACAGTATTAGGAGTGCCTGCTCTTGCCTGGCTAATTGCATATATTATGCTCACCAAACTGCCGTGTAAGCACTTTACTTAGTGTTCATATGCATATATTAATGTTAGTCTCACTTTTGGTTAGAGACACTTCTCAGAATTCAGTGATCACCGAGATCACCCAAAAGGTACCACAGTGATGAGAAGGTGTAATGGAGGAATGTTCAGCACTGAAACAGCTTTATAACTCCTTCCAAGGCTCAGGATACATTGCAGAAGAGGTGATGGAAAGAATGTAAGACTTGAAAGAAGGGTAGGACTGTTTACAATGCAATTGACCAGACAGAAATTGGTTTTGATATCCATGACTCCACAGTGCCTAACATTATCTTCACAAGACCTTCATAATTGGAGGAAAAGATGATGACATCAAAATAAAGGACAGACTAATGGAGAGAGGGAGGGGATATGATGGAGTATAAATTTGTGAAGGGGAAAGTTGGGGAGGGGAGGGAATGATCATGGTTTATTGTCTGTAAGTATGGAAGCTATCAATAAAATGTAAAAGAAAAAAATAGAACAAGACTTTGGGTTCAATCCACAGGACCCAAGGAGGGAGAGAGGGAAAACTTTACCTAGCAGTTTTAGAGAGTTAAGGCAGCAACACCAACATCAGCTAAGATGGCTGATGTTCAACTCCTTAATTATAATCTAAGTACTAAGATGCATTTCGTAAAGAATACTGTACCTCTTTGAAAAAAAAAGTAGTTAAGTAGCTTTAAGGTAATCAATCAGAAGAAAATTAAACCATGCAATGAGATGAAAAATTATACAAGAAGAAAGGTAAGACCATGGGAAAGCAAGGCCAGGAAAAGACAAGAAGGAGGCAAGGCCTGGTGCGCAAAGACAAGGTGTGTAAAGGGAAGCACGGCCAGAGCAGGCTGCAGGCATGGCAAAGCAGGAAGAAGGCCAGGGCAAGTGAGCAAAGGCAAAGCCGCCCACAAGGCCAGGCGAAGGGACATGTGGATTGAAGCCAGTTCAGGGCAGACAAAGGCTGGCAGGCAAGGGGATGAGCAGAGCCTCCAGGCCAGGCAAGGGGAAAGGAAGGCCAGGCTATGTATAGAGAAAGGGAAGGTCACACCAGGCCAGATCAGAAGGAAGGCAGGAGATGGAAAATGCCAGACCCAGGAAGTGGGAAGACAATACTTCTTGAGGGAAGAAAAGGCCAAGAATGTCAGAAGGGAATGCATTGTCAACCAAAGCCAAGGGGAGGGTAAGGCCAGTCAACAGGAAAGGGCAAGACCAAGCAAGGGAACAGGCAGGCCAGGCAAGGACAGGGGCAGGCAAGGTGAGGCCAGGCAATCACAGGGAAAAGCCATGCCAGTCAAGGTGAAATGCAAGGCAAGGGGGAAACAAAGCCAGTCCAGGTGCGGGGAAGGCCAGGCCAGGCCACGGGAAGAGGAAGCCAGGCAAGGCCCAATAAGGCAGGAAGGAAAGCATGGGAATGGTAGTATGGAAGGCTAGGCCATGCAAGGGTAAGTAAAGGCCGCGGCCATGACAAGTACAGACATGGTGGCATGTGCAGCAAGGGGAAGGCAATGCCCACCTAAGCCTACCATAACACAGGGCCTATTCAGGCACCACGGAAACATGGGGGGAATGGTCAGAGCAGATAGGCAAGTGCGACATCTAGAGAGAAGGTAAGGCCATATGTCAACGTGAAGGCAAAGCCAGAGGTAAGGAAAGACCTAAGACATGGCCAGAGAAGTTGAGGGGGAAACAGGGAGAAGGCAAGGAAGAAGGCTAGTCCAGGCAGGGAAGGCAACCTAGACAAAAAGAAGGCAGACCAGGCAAGGGAGGGGAAAGGCAAGACCCAGGTAAAGCAAAGGTGAAGGCAAGGGCCAGACAGGGATAAAGGACAGGGGGAAGAAAGCCAGGGCAGGCAGGGGAGAAGAAAGGCCACGTCAAGCTGGCCAAGGGAAGGCATGCTAGGCCTGGAAAAGGAGGAAGTGAGGGAATAGGCCAGCCAGGCCCAGGCAGTGTGCACGCACTGCCAGGCCAGGCCCCTGGAAGGAAAGGAAAGAGCAGGCAAGGTGGACTACTACAAAGCTATCCTGGCTTGCTCCAGCTCACATTGGCCAAGAAATACTAAGTGCATGGCAAGGGTAAAGGCAAGTCCCATCTGGTTCCGGACAAGGGCAGACTGGGCAGGTAAAATGCAAGGAAAGGAGGAAGGTCAGGCCAGGAGGTGAGTGAGGAGAGAGGCCAGACATGGCCAGGACAGACAAAGGAGGGCGAGTAGCGGCATGGATGGTGACAATTAAGCACAGGCAAGGCCAGGGCAGGCAAGGGAGAATCCAGACAAGGCCAGAGGGAACCAAGGCTAAGCCAAGCCAGAAGGAAGGTGACGGCAGGTGGAAGGAGGCCGGTGAAAGACAGGAGGAAGGCAAGGTCAAACAAGGGAGAAGGACAGACAAGTGCAAAGATGAAGAGACAGGAGACAAGGCTGAGTATGAGAAGGTAACATGGATCACAAGGCCATTCAGGAGAAAGCAAGGCCAGACAAGGCCACAGTTAAGATGAGGCACAGAAGAAAGGTGACAAGACAAGGCAATGTGGAAGCCTAAGTCAGGAGACTAAAACCAAGGCAGAATTAAGGAGTAAGGCAAGCTAGGATGGGGGAAGTCAAAGAGGGGACAATCAAGATGGAAGGCAATGACAGGGGAGGGCATGGCCAGGCAAGAAAAGGAAGAAGGCAAGGCCAGGCCAGGCCAAATGGCAGGCAAGGGGCCAACCAAGGACAGGTGGAAGGTAAAGTAATGCTATATCACATAAGGCTAGGGGTCAGGAAAGTCCAGGCTGAGTGGAGAAATGAGAAAAGAAAAGGCTAGGAGAAACAACAGGAAAGTCCAGGGGTGTGTCACTGCCAGTGAAGGACAGGAAGTAGCCAGGTCCAGGCAATGGAAAGGCAAGGGAGAAAGCACAAGGTCAGGCTGGGCAAGAGAAAGCAAAGGCCTGCACGGGGAGGGAAGGCCAGGAAAGGCTGCATTCGAGGGTCAGGCCACACAAGCAGAGAAGCAAGGCCAGGCAAGGTGAAGGACAAGGAGGAAGTGAAGGCAGGCACTAAGCATGTTCAGAGAAACAGCCAGGAGGCTAGTTAAGCGAAGACAAAAGCCAGCAAGGTAAAGGGGAAGTCTGGTCAGGCAAGATGGTATGCGTGGCAACCAAGAAAATAATGTGAAGCTAAGCCAGGTGAAGGCAAGAGCCTGCCAGGCAGATGGAATGTGATTCCAAGCCCGGTCCAATGCAAGGCAAAGGGAAGCAAGGCCAAACTCTAGGCAGGGGAGATGTGACGGCCAAACTAGATCTGGCCTAGGGGAAGGCATGGCCAGACAAGTTCCAAGGAAATCCATGCTTAAGTTTGGCCAGGGACAAAACATACTAAGTCAAGGTGGAACTGTGTGGCATGGGAGAACACAGACCTCAAATAAATCGCAGTCCTCAATGTAAGACCAGAATCTCTGAAACGGATATTAAGAAGAAGTAGTCAAAGCACTTCAAGATATAGCTGCATGGAAGGACTTTCTAAATAAAGCCTTTGTTACCCAAGAAATAAGGAAAACAACAAATAGGACCTCATGAAACTAAAAAGCTATTTTCCAGCGAAGGAAACCATCTACCAAGTCAAGTGGCACTAGACAGCTCATTTCACATTGACCTCACTTCCTGGTCTGCATGCCTGTGGTAGTTTTAATAGATGGCCCCCAGTATATTCAGTGTTTTAATGGTTTGTACTTTGCATCTGCAGCCACCTGGCTGGAGGCAGTGTCACTGGGCAGATCTTAGGATACAGCCCTAAGGTGTGGTGGTGGGTTTGAAATTCCAATCTAAAGATATGCAAAGTGCTTAGTTCTGCCTACAGTTTCTGAAGCATGCTGTGTGGTATGGCTTTTGGGCTTGTGGCTTCTCTCTCTGCCTACTTGGACCTGTGAAAGCAGGCCAGCTTCTTATACCATATGGAACTTCCCTTGCATCTGTAAACTTCAGTAAATCCCATTCTCCATAACTGTGCCTGGTCTGGAAGTTCATCTCAGCAAAACTTAACCTGTCTGCTACACTGCCTAACATACCCTGAGTAGAGAAAGGAAAGATGGTGGCACTCCTCAGCAACATTCATCATCCCCAGATACTATGTGGGCCAGACAAGGTCCAGGTGAGTGCTCACCCACCCCGTCTACAGCCATTCTGTCCTTTGAGTACAACCCTGACCCATGTACAGTTGCATTGAGGATCAGTTTCATTTGACACTGACCTCACTCCCCATCTTCACTCCTGTGCACACTTTCTAGGGACCCTCAACATGACTGCACCCTCTAGTCCCATGCACTGAGCAGGACACTCAGGATACAGGGAGACAATCTTAAACCTTCACACTCCACCCCTCACTGTGCCTACTCAGTTTTGTGGGTACAACCCCACCCATGTACACTCAGATGAGGGATCAGGCCCATTAGGTGCTGACCTCACACTGCCCTTAGTAGGGAATCCTGAGCTGGTTACTCTCCCCAGACAAGACCTAACTGGGCACTGCACATACAAGGAGAAGCCTGTTTAGCCTCCAGTATGCCCAGCCCACACTTGTGGCTAGACCATGAGCCCATGCCCACCTGATTCAGGAATGGACAGGCTATGCAACCTGGGATGTAGAAGAGCTGATGTTGCTGATTTCTTATCAAGACGAAAGGACTATCTACAGATGGGAAAACTCCAATGCAAAGCAGATAACACACACACACAAAAAAAACAAGCCAAGATATGCCCAGAAAGAATGCCAAGTCCAAGTGGAAGCCTCCATTGAAAACTGACAAAGAATTCCAAACTGTAGGGATGGATAGATGGCTTAGTGGTTAACGTGCTTGCCTGCAAAGCCTAAGAACTCATGTTCAAATCTCTAGGTCCCATGTAAGCCAGATGCACAGTGATGCAAGCAAGCAATGTCACACATGCACACAAGGGGGCAGGAACGGATCTGAAGGTGTACTGGACAGGCAAGTGGAGGCACAGAATACAGGGCTGAGAAGGTTCTTGGAGAACACAGAGGTAAAAAGAGAGAGGGTGTAGACACAAAACTAGTGATCATGAATTCTATGGCATGAATCAGTACCATAGAAACCTTCCTCTTGGTTAGATAACTAAGATAGAACTCATTAGACAGAGATAGAAGGAGGGATAGTTTGTGTACCCTGCAGGGTGGAGAAAGCTTAACAGTAAAACACATGATGTTGCTGGTAAATCCCAGTGCCAGAACTGGGTTACCACCCACAGTGAGGGATTAGTCAGAGAGGCCCATGAGCCCTCCACAATAATTCAGGCAATTGTCAAAGCAGTTGGCTACCCACCACCAGAACAAAATAGCCAGACCCCACTGCAGAGGACACCACATGCTGAGGTTGCAGGACATTGAGAGATCATGCTGGAAGTGAAATGGAAGCTAGCTCCCTGCTGACTAGGTCTCACAGTACTGGAAAGCACTATGTAAAACTGCTGGTGGATAAAAGTCACAAAAAGTATGACGAAGCAGTGGATCCTACAAGCTTCTTATCAACCAGCTAGGCAAAGTGTACATACTCGTGCAATAGTGACACACAGGCTATAGAAGTAATGAACTGATCTCTGACTGAACATGAGACCTGTTCATTGAGAGGAAATTCATATCAGGTACTGAGAACCAAGTCTCCAGTGGACATAACTGTCAATTCATATGAGGAACATATCCCCTAACGTTTCAAGCACAAAATAATCTCTCATAAAACCCATAGATCTCAGGCTGGAGAGATGGCTCAGAAGTTAAAATTACTTGCTTGCATACCCGGGAGGGATGGATTTGAATCAGCAGTATGCATATAGAGCCAGATACCCAAAGTGGTGCATGCATCTGGAGTTCACTTGCAGTGTGAGAAGACCCAGGCATGCCCATTTCTGCCCCCCCCCCATTCATTCTCATTATTCTTTCTTTCATTTCCACACACTCTCCTTCTCCCTCCCTCTTCCTCTATTTGCAAAAATTATATTTATATATAGTCAAAAAGGAACAAAGACCACAATAATTCTTGGTTTTAACCATAGTTTCATTTAGAGAATTATGACAGGAACACTTCACTTTCTGGGTTTGCCCATTACTAACAAGAATACTTGCTCTATATTCCTAGTGATTTTCTCAGCTCTATTGCTGAAATATTCAGGAATCTACTGGGAAGCTTTAAAAATACAGACATGAGCAGACAAAGTAGGCTCTGCATGAATGTACCTACACTGAATGAACTCCCTTGTAAAGAGCACAAGTGCTTAATAAAGATGTGCTCAGTGATCTAGAAATCAATGCACTGACCAGCTGTCTCATGAGAATAATGATACACCTTTAAGACCACAGCCAGTGGTCTTTGCATATATATTACATCATTAGTTTTAAAGAATCTGCACATATGGTGCAATAGAGGTACATTAGTTTTTCCACAAAACTATTAATTCCAACACAGGTAGGTTTCTTGTGGTTAGCAGACATAACAACCTGAAAACACTTATAAGGTTGTTAAAACACTTATAAGGTTGTTAACCTTACAAAGGAGGAAATTCATATATATATATATATATATATATATATATATATATATATATATATATTTGAGTGGGGAGAAAGAGAGAGATAGAACAGGCATGCAAGGGCCTCTAGCACTGCAAACAAACTCCAGACAAGTGTCATCTTGTATATCTAGCTTATGTGGATACTGGGGAATAGAACCTTGGAATCTTGGTCCCTAGGCTTCACAGGCAAGCACTTCAACCACTAACCCATCCCTCCAGCCCCAGGAAAATTAATTTTACACCAGTAATAAGTGACATTTCTGTAGCAGTTACCTTCTTGTTGCTGGGATAAAACACCTGACCCAAACACTGTTCCACCTCAGCAGCTCCCAGAACCATGGTTGCACTCCATGACCCAATATATCCAGCATCTATATTTCTCCAAAAATACAGTACCAGGTGGATGTGGATGGTGCTGCCAAATTTTTCATCCAGGGTGAAAGGAAGCAAGACCTTAAAGTTGGATCAGGACATCCCAGAGGTACAGCAACTATTGTGGATCATTCTTTGCCACAGACGGCAAGCATGCCATTTCAGGATCACAAGGAATCGAGTGCTGAGGAGCTGCATGACACAGTTCCAGCCCAGCTGTCTCTTCCTTGAAGTCCAATGTGTCCCCTCTACAGAAACATCTTTGACTCTCTACGCTACAGATATCTATGGTTTCCTGTATAATGTTTGTCTTTCTCTGTCTTTCACTTGGTGTACCAATCTCTAAGTCTACCTTTCCAGCAAAAATTGGTGTTAGTGAAGTGTTGGTCAATGTATCTGAAAGAGGCTCTGGCATAGAATTGGAAAAACAAGAAAATGGGTCAGAGATAATTGTTTTCCTTAAAGGCCTTAAAGAAAGTCAGGCATGGAGTACAGTGCAGTTAGGAGGAAACAATGAACCTCCTGGAACAACGTAAACATCGTTCTATAACTAATTTTTCTGAATGGTGGCAATTGCAGCAAACTACGACTCTTTACCAAGAATCCTTATAGGAAAAACAACCTAAGTCAGAAAGAGTTCAATTGGGGGGACCAAAGTCTAAGTATTGAAGAGACATGAAAAGGAAAATTCAAAATAAATGATTGAGGGATAAATGGATCTATTGGATCAGTGGTTAATGGTGGGAACCCCCATTTTGTGGTTGTTTTGTCTCTCACCTTTAATATAGTAATTGAAAGTAGAAGTTCAGGAAATCACAAGTGCTTGACTACACATACATAAGGAAAGTGTGAAAATAGTTAATCATTATAGAGGCCTGATGACTTTACATGAGGTGAATAATTATGGGATTGTTTGATGTAAAGAAATAGCAAAAAAGTTTCTATGAATTCTGTGGAATTGTACCTTTCTTGAAGTTTGTTCTTGCATGACACGATCAGAAAATAAAACACTGAGGCTAAGAGCTATGGCAGCATAGAAGCGGGGAAAAACAGAGAACAGAGAAAAAGAATCAAAACAGAAAAAGAGAAAAAAGAAAAAGAGAGAGAAGCAGAGAGAAAGAGAGCAGAGAAGCAGAGAGAGAAAGATGGAGAAATTCAGCTGCCTTCAGCATTAGCCTGTCAGCTTGCACCAGAACTTGACTTTAAGTCGTTATTGTGCCGCTCCCTTTCATACCTCTCTTCGGGGACCCTTCTTCAAGCCAGGGCTGGACCCCGGTAATTTTTTGATTATTAAAGTCCTACTTGATCTGAGTTCAGACGGGAGTAATCCAGATCTGTTTACATTACTAATACCTCCTGCCATGATGAAGTTTCCCTTTGAAAATGTAAGCCAAAGCAATCCCTTTCCTCTCATCAGCTGCCTGTGCTCAGGTTGTTGTGTCCCAGTAACATGACAGTAAATATAACAAACCTGTTCAACATCATGACTGGTTAAGGAGGTAGATCCAGTAACTGCCTAAGACTTAAAAGTTTACTTTCACAGGTTAACAAAAATGCATCTAATCAATACCAATCTTAATCACCAATGCAAACTATCTGAATATATATGACTACAAAAGTTATCAGACCATATCTTGTTCTCTAGCCATTTTCTGATGCTATAAAATTATTAAAGAACTCTTTCATCCAAACTCCCTATGCAGTCTATTATTTACAGTAGCAACAACCCTAGCTTAAACCCTAGCACTACGCTTATGGATCCCATAACAAATGTCCCACCCACTTTCAGACATAAATCTAGTAACTGTATTTATCTTGGCTACATCAAGTCTGTCATTATATTCCACTGAATCAGCATCACACTCAAAATATACACTCGCTGGATCACTTTGAGCTGTGGTTCACTCAACCTCATATGAAGTGTCACTAGCAATCACCCTACTCTCAGTTCTCCTATTTACTGGGTCGTTTACTCTGTCCTCCCTAAATTATACATAAGAATAAAGGATGCTGGGCGTGGTGGCGCACACCTTTAATCCCAGCAGTCGGGAGGCAGAGGTAGGAGGATCACCATGAATTCGAGGCCACCCTGAGACTACATAGTGAATTCCAGGTCAGCCTGGGCTAGAGTGAGACCCTACCTTGAAAAACAAAAAACAAAAAGAATAAAGGTGACTGTTTTTGCCCATCTGACCCTTAAGTTATAATGTCATATGTTTCTACCTTACATAAACCAACCGTGCTCCATCGGAACAGAGGGGTGTCTGAAGTAGCATCTGGTTTTGATATGTAATGTACTGCAGGCCCATTAACATGATCTTTATAGCTGGATACATAAATATTGTTCTTATAAATGTCGTAACTTCTACTATCTTCTTATGCATTTTTAAAATTCCCTATTCAAGAACCATTTACCTTAGATTTTATAATTAAAATATCAACTTTGCCATTTCTATTTTTATGAATTGAAGCATCATGATTCCAATATGATCAATTAAGAAACTTATGAAAATAATTTCTACCCCTAGCACTAACTCTTGAATATGATATGCATCATTACCTATTACACCATATTGCAGTCCTCCCTTATACATAGAAATATGTCTGAAAAAAAGAGTCACTTTGAGTTGGCTATATGTTGCCACATGCCTTTAATCCCACGACTACAAAGGCTGAAGGAGATGGGTCACCATGGGTTTGAGACTACCTGACTACGGTAGAATACATAGCACAATTACTCTCAAGCTTCGTCGAACAAACGGTTATAAACTGACCACACATGCATCACGCAGCACTGGTTACCGCGTCGCTGTACTGCAAACACGTTAAGCTCTGTGGGCCACAGCACCAACACCAGCTCCAATGATCTCCCACGAGTGACATTCACAACCCCACCTGGGCCTCTGCTTCTAGAAGGCTCTCCCCATCCTCACTTCGCAGGACGCTGGCCACAGAAGTTCCAGACCAGTCAGGGTCTTCGCGGGAGCCGCTGACGAGGCTGCGGAGGGGACTGAAGGCCATCAGGACGCAACGCCCCACGGGTCCCACACCAGGGGAGCTGGGCGCCGGAGGGCGGGGCGCAGCATCCGGGGTTCACCTGTGAGGAGACCAAGGTCCGCCGAGTCCCAGCGTCCCTCTGTACGTCTGTCCGGGGTCTCCCGAGGGCTGAGCCCTCAGACAGCACGGCCCACTGCTCAGCATCCTCCTGCCTCAGGCGACGCCCGGCGGGCCGCCCGCGCGGGTCCTGCCCTGGGCGGGGCCTCCGTCTCCACAGCGACGGACTGCGGCCTCATAGTGCTCTCCGTGCGCTGTGCGCATGTGCGGCCTTCTATGCCCCGCCCTCCTGAACCCTGCCCAACAGACCCGCCCCTGCTCTGAGCATGCGCAGGGCACATTTTTCACTTTATAGGTCTTAAATTGAGAATGTTGGGGCTCCACAGGTGGCTCAACGGCTCAGTTCCTTGCCTGCAAAGCTCAGCCGCCCAGGTTTGATTCCCCAGAACCCACACAAACCCAGATGCACAAAGTGGTGCATGCAGCTGGAGTTCGTTTGTACTGGTAGAAGGAAGACCTGGCATGCCCATTCTCATTCTCTCTCTCTTTCTCTCTCCCTTCCTCCTGTCTGTCTCTGCTTGTAACTAACTAACTAAATAAATAAATAAAAGTTTACAAAAATAAATAAATTGAAAATGTTGCTTGATGGACACATTGCATACTGATCATGTACCCCTCAGCTGATACACTCTTAGGTCCCCTCTCCTCCACTCCCATTCCATTGAGGGCCCTCCTAGGTGGAGGTAAGGTCCTCACCGCGGGCTCCCAAATGCACCAGTCTCGGTGAGGGAAACAAGGCCTAGGCTACTCCTCTCACCCTGTGGCTCTTGCAGTCTTTGCACTCCTCTTCCACAATGACCCCTGACTTCAGAGCACTTGTGATGTCTCTTTAGTGCTGACTTCTCAGCAAGCAGCCTCTGCTTTGATGAGTTCTGAATCTCCACAGTGTCTACCCGCTTCTTCCTGGAAGAGATGCTCACACCGGCCGGGAGAGCAGCACTGATATTTCATCTGCCACTTCCTTTGTAATTTTTTTTTTCGGGGGGTGACAGTTCAAGGTAAGGTCTTACTCCAGCTCATGCTGACCTGGAATTCACTAGGTAGTCTCAGGGTGGCCTTGAACTCATGGCTGTCCTCCTACCTCTCCCTCCAAGTGCTGGGATTAAAGGTGTGTGCCACCACACCCAGCCTGGTTTGTTTGGTTGTTTTTTGTTGTTATTTTTTTTGTTGTTGTTGGGGGGGAGTTCCTTTGTAATGTTTGCTTTGGCCCTGGCAGTTGTGGCAGAGATGAGTCATCTCAGGCACTTGGCTTTCATTTCTTGCTCTACTGATGGGTCTTAGGTCTCCGTGATATCCATTACCATCTGTATAAAGCAAATCCGTTAATCAGAAATGACAGCAGCATGAATCAATGGGGATAAGCTTAGATATTCAAAGTACTCTTTGATGGGTGTATCCTTTCCTTTTACCCAAAGACCAGTGGGAGCTTCCCTATAGGTTCTCCTACTTTTCATCCAAAGATGTCTGACTTGGTTATCAGGTCAGATACCCCCTTCTAACCACCTTGCAGCTCTCCCCTGCCTACAGTTACGCCCAATACTTGTTGGGAAACTTGTACATGGGCTCCTCTAGTAATTTCTATCTTCTTTTATCTCCATGAGCTAACTAACTCCACCTCTTTTGAAATAGGATGTCTGTGATATGTAAAGGACAACAAATTCCTTGACATTTCTCCATCCAAAAGGTGTGTTTCCTCCTCTTTGAATCTGAACTATTCCATGTTGTTTTGATCCATGAAGTCTAAATGCAGGATTATTCATTTTCTCTGAGAACCTGGAACTTACACATATGACTAATGTTCTAGGGGGAATACTTGGAAAGTCTGAGATTCTGTGAAGGGGAAGAAGAGCCCAGATAAGCCAGGTATCATGAACTAGGCACCAGACACATGGGTTGGTAAACACCTGTGAGTTCCCAGGACTGATCAACCAATTGACTGACAGGTATTGGAGAGGGACCACCCTACTCAATACTCTCTGAATTTTCACCCCTCAGCACAATGAACTATAATAAACAGATTGTTGTTTTAAGTCACTAAATTTTGGACAGTTTGTTATGCAGCAGTGAGCAAGTAGACAAACTTTGCCTTTATCTTATTACCATGAGGTGAGAACCATGCTGGGCACACTGGGCCATATGGGGACAAAAGACAGCACTGTCCTTACCCAGCTGAACACGAACAACCTGGATTCTACTATACCAACCTGCAAATCAAGAGGTTACACTGGTACTGTAGTGACATGAATGTTATGAAGGTAACAAACTGGTTCTGCTTGGGTTTGAGTCCTGCTCCACAGGAGGGAATTCATACCTGGTATAGTGAACATTGTCAAGAGGCATGGTTGGGGGTCTCATAGGCCCCAAAGGTGGAACTGCTGCTGATAATTTTTTCAAGTATTTGGCAAATTGGCTTTCCAATATTTGTGTCTATACATATGAATTACAGCAGCTCTAAGCCTTGGTCAAAGAATCTTCTCTTTGCAGATGGTGGTGACTACTAGTAGAGTCAAAACTCATCAAGCGCTGATAACTGTATCACAGAACTATTTTTATTTGGTGGTTCAATTAAACTCCTGCATTCATTCATTCATTCTCACTGTGTCTCTGACTCCCTCTTTCTCTCTCTCTCTCTCTCTCTCTCTCTCACACACACACACACACACACACACGGGTCTCATGCATCCCATATGGCCTCAACCTCTGTGTTGCTGCAGTTGACCTTGAGCTTAGGATCATCCTGTCTCTACCTGTCCAGTGTGCTAGGATTACAGGAGTATGCCACTGTTTGAGGCTGTGTATGTAGCTCTGTTGGTATAGTTCTTTCCTGTTATGCATGGAGTTCTGTATTCAATTTTCAGCACTGCTTAAAGCAGGCGTGATGGTACACAACTGTAATCCTAGTTCTGGGTAGGAAGCAGGAGGAGTTCAATGTCATCCTCAGCTACACGGTGAGTTTAAAGCCAGCCTGTGCTACATGAAACCTACTTTCCAAACTGAGACAACTATGTACATACAAATGTCAAAAATTTTGCACATGAAGTGGTTATTTTATCATTAGAATGTAATGTTTATCCTTAGTAATTATCTTTGCTATGAAATGAATTGTTTGACAATAAACAACTATACCAAATTTTGTTTGTATTTTTTTCGGGGGGGGGGGCAGTTAGAGGTAGGGTCTCACTCTAGCCCAGGCTGACCTGGAATTCACTATGTAGTCTCAGGGTGGCCTCGAACTCACAGAAATCCTCCTACCTCTGCCTTCCCAGTGCTGGTGATTAAAGGCATGCACCACCATGCCCGGCTTTGTATTTGTTTTGTCCTTTTGCTTACGAAAGTTTTGTATTTATGTTATGGAATTGTCTCTTGTAAATGCCAGTTTCAATCCCATCTTAATTCAGGTAACCATCTTTGTCTCAGCCAGAATATTTAATGTTTAATTTAAATCACAACCATTAGCAGTATTCTAACCATGTATGTCATCTCAACACTTGCCAGGTGAAGGCAGAAGGATCAGGAGTTAGAAGTCATCCCCGGCTACATCATCATTTTGATGCTGGCCTCTCCTGCATGAAGCCCTGTCTGGAAAAAAAAAAAAACAAACAATGTTTTAATTTTAAGCAATCTTGCTATGTGCTATATATTTGTGCATTTTGTTATAATTTATATTATACAATACAATAAAATTTCCTGTGGCTTTCAATAATGCATACTCTAGCTTAAGTGTAACTCTAGAAAGTAACAAGGGTAGTGGTTGTACTATCCATCTGGTGATTCTACTACCTGTGAGAACTATGTTGATCTTCCCTTGTTTGTTCTACTTATTTTCACTGTGGTCCTCATTTGCCTGGTTAACACTGTACCAGTGTATGTTAGGAAAGGATTTTGGGGGGTTTGGTTTGAGTTGTTAAAAAATTTTATACAGAGCTGGAGAGATGGCTTAGTGTTTAAGGATCACAGTTCAATTCTCTTGGACGCATGTAAGCCAGATGCACAAGGGAGTGCATTCATCTGGAGTTTGTTTACAGCAGCTAGATGGCCTGGTGTGCCCGTTCTCTCCCTCCCTCCCTCTCTCTCTCTCTCTCTCTCTCTAATATAAATATGTAAGCATATATATATATATATATATATATATATATATATATATATATAATACATAATGACAAGGGCCTAATATCATATAGAATTTGTGCAGGAAATGACAGTCACTGTGAAGCTATGAATGCAAATGTCGGTTTGCATCTGGAAAGCAGTGTTTCAAAGCACTCTTCCCCATTCTTTACCTCTTAAATTCTTTCTGTTACCTTCTCACAAGTTCCTCAAGCTTTTCAGAAGATGATAGAGATGTCTCAGTTCTGAACTCTCAAAAATCACTTATTCTCAGCATTTTAATGAGTTTTTAGTATTTCATTAATCACCACCATCTGCAAATTAAGATTCTCTAACTAAAAATGAAAAGAATGTTAATCCATGGTCATGAACATAAATATTTACAGGACAATTTGATATACACAGCATGTCCACTTAGCAAAATAAGTAGCAGCTTCCCTTTGAGGGCCTATCACCTGCCCAGCTATAGATTTTTAACTGGGTTTTCAGTACCAGGCATAAATTCCGTCCTGTGGAACAGGCCTCAAACACAATCAGGAAGCTGTTGATTAAGTTGATTACCCTATGATAGTGAAGCCACTACTGCACACTAAATTGCCTGGGTAACTGGGTATATAGCTCATAGAGCCCATTGCTGAGTAAAATAATTAGTGACTTTTCTTCCCCAACAGCCTGAATAGCAGTTTCCAGGATTATGATAATTCTCCAACAGAAAGATTCTAGCTCACTTCCAGCTTGATTTCTCAGTGTACTGTAAACAGAGTTTGTGTTGGCTTTCACACCTGGGCCCTATAATCTAGTTATGCTTGACAACAACATTGGTCAAAACTTGTATTGTTTTGGGAACTCCATGACCAACAACTCACTGGTATTTTCTTTTAACAAGATATAGCTTATGGATGTATCATTGTCTACCATCCCAGGGTACTTTTGCCCAAACACTCTTGTTTTTAAGTGTGTGTGTGTGTGTGTGTGTGTGTTTCAGGGTAGAGTTACACTCTAGCACAGGCTGACCTGGAACTCATTATGTAGTCTCAGGGTAGCCTCAAACTCATGGCAATCCTCCTACCTGTGCCTCCCAAGTGCTAGGATTAAAGGCCTGAGCCAACAGGCCTGGTTTTAAAAATTTTTTTTTGTTTATTTATTTATTTATTTATTTGAGAGCAACAGACACAAAGAGAAAGAGGCAGGTAGAGAGAGAGAGAGAGAATGGGCACACCAGGGCCTCCAGCCACTGTAAATGAGCTCCAGATGCATGCGCCCCCTCGTGCATCTGGCCAACGTGGGTCCTGGGGAATTGAGCCTTGAATTGAGGTCCTTAGGCTTCACAGGCAAGCGCTTAACAGATAAGCCATCTCTCCAGCCCCAGGCCTGGCTTTTCTTTTAAATTTTGTTTATATTTTATTTGAGAATGACAGACAGAGAGAGAGAGAAAGAGGCAGAAAGAGAGAGAGAGAGAATGGGTGTACCAGTGTCTCCAGCCACTGCAAATAAACTCCAGATGCATGCACCACCTTGTGCATCTGGCTTACGTGGGTCCTAGGGAATTGAGCCTCAAACCGGGGTCCTTAAGTTTCACAGGCAAGCACTTAACTGCTAAGCTATCTCTCCAGCCCTCAGGCTTGGCTTTTACAAAATAATTCTATTTCTATTCCATTTATATCTACTTTCTAGCTTACTGGCCTCTGCTACTGACTTTCACTGAAAGGGAGGGAGGGGGGACTTAATAGAAGAATAGATTAATGTGGGTGGAAAAAGCCCAAGTGAGGTCAGGGGAATATATTGAGTAAAGGAAAGGTGGAGGGAGGGCTAATAAAACTCTAACAGGATATAAATAAGTCATATGGAAACCTACTGTATTGGACAATGGAACACTCAGAAGCTATCGATTGTTAATAGAAATTTTTCAGTGCCAGGGATGGGATCCTGTCCAGTGTGTTGTTGGCCAAGGAGGTATCTGATGTGCCCAAAACATTACAAGCCATTGCCAAGCCCCTTGGTTTCCCACCAGGAATAGATGGTAAGACCCTACTGCTGAAGAGTCCACATACTTGGGCTACAAGGTCACTGAGAAATCCTGCTAGATCTGAGCTGAAAATCTCCTCCATGTAGACCAGCTGACAGAAAGATGGAAAAAGCCATGCAACATGCAGTTCAATGGGAGAGAGAGAAATCACCAGTGAAGATACTCAACAGTGGACACTGCAAGCCTTATACTTGACCAACCAGACCAAATGAGTCAATGGGTGCAATAGTAGCACATCTGTTATGGGGGGAACCAACCGACCTCTAATTGGAATGGAGGCCTGCTCCATGGGAGGAAATACATCCCTGATACTGAAAACCTACAATAGGGGTAGTTATGAGCCCTAGGGGTACAATGTCTGCTGCTGTCTGGCTAAATGTATATGCTATACTCACCAAACTACCCAGTAAGTACTTCTTTTAATGTTCATACCCATATATTAATGTTACTCTCACTTTTGATTAGATAAGCTTCTCTTTTCAGATGGAACTGACCTTGGAATGACTCAGAAGGCACCATGGTGCTGAGAAGAAGTGACAGGAGTGCTCAGCACTGCAATATCTCTATCACACCTTCTAAGGCTCAGGGTCCATTGTGGAAGAGGTGGAGGAAAAAATGTAAGAGCCAAAGGAAGGGTAGAACTCCTTACAATGTGTTCTTCCAGACACAAAATGGCCTGGATATCTATGACCTGACAGTGCTTGACACTACCTACACAAGACCATTATAATAGGAGGAAAAGATTATGACATCATCATAAAAGAGAAACTTATTGAGAGGGGGAGGGAATTTGATGGAGACTTGCAGACACTATGCAATGATAATTCTCTCCCCTCCCCCAATTTCCTCTTCACACCTCCACTATCCCTCATATTCCTTCCCTCTCTCCATTAGTCTCTCTTTTATTTTGATGTCATCATCTTTTTCTCCTATTATGGCGATCTTGCTAGGAACTGCAAGGTCATCGATATCAAGTCCAATTTCTGTCTGGACAGTTGTTTTGTAAGGAGTGGTACCCTTCCTTTGGCTCTTACATTCTTTCTACCACCTCTTCTGCAATGAACTCTGAGCCTTGCAGGCTGTGATAGAGATGTTTCAGTGCTGAGCACTCCTCTGTCACTTCTTCTCAGCACTATGTTGCCTTTTTGGTCATTTTGGGTGTCACTGCCATCTGGGAAAAGAAATTTTAGTAACCAAAAGTGAGAGTAGCATTAATGTATGAACATTAACATTAAGTGTAGTGCTTTCAGGGCAGTTTGGTGAGAATAATATATGCATTTATCCAGAAAGGAGCAAACTTTATGCCCCTAAGGGTCATGACCTACCCTGGCATAGGCTTTTGATTAGGTTTTTAGTACTAGGTAGGTATTCCCTCCCATAGAGTGATCCTCTAGTCCAATTAGAGAGCAGGTTTCCCCCAGAGCAGACATGCCACTATTGCACGCATTGATCATTTTGTCTAGCTGGCCAAACTTGAGGCTTCCAGTATCCACTGTTTTCACCACTGATGACTTCTGTCTCCCAGAGGGCTGCATGCAATGCAGCTTTTTTACACTTTCAATTGATTAGTCTACAGAGAGAAGGTTTTCAGCTCAGCACCAGCTTGATTTTTCAATGACCTTGCTGCCCAGGCATGTGAAGTCTTCAGCAATAGAGTCTTACCATCTGTTACTCATGGGAAACCAAGGGCATTGGCAATAAATAGACTGTAATGTTTTGGAGACAACAGGGACCTCCCTGGCCAACAACTCACTGGAAGACATCCCATCGCTGGCACTGAAAATTTTCTAGTAGCAATCTATGGCTTCTGGATGTGCCACTATCTACAAAAAGGAGAATTTCATGTGTCTTATTTAGAATATCTTAAATTTTCTCTCACCCTCCCCCCATCCTTCTCTTAATCTCTTCCCCTGGCCTCACTTAGGCCATTCCACCGCCTATAATCAGTTCTTCTACTTAAATATATGCAATATAATCACCTAAAGTCCTTCAATCCCCTCCCTCCTTATAGCCTTTTTCTATCTTACTGGCCTCTGCTACAAATTTTTGGTTCCAGCTCACACACAAGTCTAAACATTTGTAGCTAGGATCCACATATGAGAGAGAACATGTGACATTTGGCTTTCTAAGCCTGGGTTACCTCACTTAGAATAATCCTTTCCAGATGCATCCATTTCCCAGAAATGTTCATAATTTCATTTTTCTTTATTGCTGAACAGAACTCCATTGTGTAAATGTATCAGATCTTTTTTATCCATTCACCTGTTTAGGGACATCTAGGCTGGTTCCATTTCCTAGCTAGTGTGAATAGAGCAGCAATAAACATGGTTGTGCAAGTATCTCTAAGGTAATCAGAAGAGTCATTAGGATATATGCCTAGGAGTGCTATAACTGGGTCATATGATAACTCTATTTTTAGCTATCTCAAGAACCTCCACACTGATTTCCACAGTGGCTGCACCTGACTACATTCACACTAACAATGTAGAAGGGTTCCCCTTTTCCACATTCTCACCAACATTTATTGTCATTTGTTTTCTTGATTATAGCCATTCTGACAAGAGTGAGAAGGAATCTCAAAGAGGTTTTAACATAAATTTCCCTGATGGTTAAGGATACAGAACACTTTTCTAGCTGTTTATATTCCATCTGCATTTCTTCCTTTGAGAACTCTATAGTTAGTTCCATAGCCCATTTTTTAATTGGGTTGTTTGATTTCTTGTTGTTTGGTTTTATGAGTTCTTTGTATATTCTGGATATTAATCCCCTGTCAGATGTATAGCTGGCAGATTTTCTCCCATTCTGTAGATTGTCACTTTGCTCTATTTGTGGTGTCCTTTCCTGTATAAAACCTTTATAGTCTCATGAGATCCCATTGGTTGATTAGTGGTTTTATTTCCTGAGAAAGTGGGGTTATATTCAGAAAGTCATTGCCTATGCCAATGTGTTGAAGGGTTTCTGCTACCTTTTCCTCTAGTAGTTTCAGAGTTTCAGATCTGATATTAAGGTCTCTGATCTTGATCCACACATTTCACCATTTGGACTTGATTCTTGTGCATGGAGAAAGACAAGGATCTATTTTCATCCTTCTACATATAGATATCCAGTTTTCCCAGAAACACTTGTTGATGAGGCTTTCTTTTCTCCAATGAATATATATGTATATTTATTGTCAAAAATCAGATGGCTGTAGCTGCCTGGCTTAACATATGGGTCTTCTGTTCCATTGATCTATGTGTCTGCCTTTGTTCCAGTTCCATGCTGTTTTTGTTACTATGGTTCTGTAACAGCATAAAATCAGATGTGGTGACACTGCCAACCTTATTTTTGTTGATCAATTTTTTTTGCTTTGCATATTTGAGGTATTTAGTGTTTCCAAATGAATTTTAGGATTGTTTTTTCTCTTTCTGTGAAGAATGCCATTGTAATTTTAATGGCATGTAAATTTAATTTTAAATGTGTAGATTGCTTTTGGTAAGACTAACATTTTCACAATATTGATTCTTCCAATCTAAGAACATGAGATGTCTTTCCATTTCCTAGTGTCTTCTGCTATTTCTCACTTGAGTTCTCATAGTAGAGATCATTCACTTCCTTGGTGAGGTTTATTCCAAGGCACTTTATTTATTTATTTATTTTGAGGCAATGGTGAATGGGAGAGATTCCCTAATTTCACCCTCCACAAGTTTGTTGTTAGTATATAGGAAAGCTATTGATTTTTGTGTGTGCTATGTTGCTAAAGTGTTTATCAGCTCGAACAGATTGCTGGTAGAGTACTTAAGGTCCTTTATGTATAGAATCATATCATCTGCAAATAATGATAATTTTATCTCTTCCTTTCCAATTTATATCTCTTTTATGAGTGTCTCTTGCCTTACTGCTATAGCTGGTACTTCCAGGACTATATTAAATAAAAGTGGGGACAATGGACACCCTTGTCTTGTTCCTGGATTTAGTGGAAAGGCTTCAAGTT
Organism: Dipus sagitta; assembly: GCA_036346955.1. NCBI lineage: Eukaryota > Metazoa > Chordata > Mammalia > Rodentia > Dipodidae > Dipus > Dipus sagitta. The sequence continues at coordinate 276,023 of CM070791.1, read as the reverse complement.
TTCCCCATTTAGTATTAGGTTGGCTGTAGGTTTGTCATTGATGTCAATGATGGTATCTATGCTCAAAAAAATCAGAGAAGAAATGAAGGGACTCAAAGTAGAAAATAAAGGAATTAAAGAAGAAAACAAGCTCCTGAAAGAGAACACAGGAAACCAGCTTAATGAAATAAGGAGGTCATTATAAGAAATGAGTAAGTAAATAGAAATACTGAAGAAATACCAGGCTGAAATCCTAGCTCTGAAGAATACAGTCAATGAATTAAAAAACTTTGTGGAAAGTATCATCAGTAGAATGGATGAAGAACAGAATGTCTAAACTAGAAGACCAGGTGGCAGATCTAATACAATCCAACAAAGAGAAAGGCAAGCTAATAGCAAGGTATGAATGGGAATTTTAAGATATCTGGGACACTATGAAAACATCAAATATAAGCAAACTGTTAGAGCTGATAAACACTTTTAGAAATGTAGCAGGATACAAAACAAATACACATAAATCAGTAGTTTTCCTATATACTAACAACAAACATGCAAAGAATGAAATCAGGGAATCTCTCCCATTCACAATTGCCTCAAAAAAAATAAAGTACTTGGAATAAACTTAACTAAGGAAGTAAAGGTGCTCTACAATGAGAACATTGAAACACTCAAGCAAGAAATTGCAGAAGACACAAGGAAATGGAAAGACATCCCATGTTCTTGGATTGGAAGAATAAATATTGTGAAAATGTTAATGTTACCAAAAGCAATCTACACATTTAATGCAATCCCCATTAAAATATCAATGGCATTCTTCATAGGAATAGAAAAAATCATCCTGGGCTGGAGAGATGGCTTAGCCATTAAGGCATTTGCTTGTGAAGCCTAAGGACCCAGGTTCAATTCTCCAGGTCCCATGTTAGCCAGATTCACATCATGGCACATGCATCTGGAGTTCATTTGTAGTGGCTGGAGGCCCTGGTGCACCCATTCTTTCTCTACTGCTCTCTCCATACATCCCTCTGTCTCTAATAAATAAATAATCAAATAAAAATGATTATATATATATATATATATATATATATATATATATATATATATGAAAAAACAATCCTAAAATTAATTTGGAAGCACAAAAAGCCTAGAATAACCAAAACGATTTTGAGCAACAAAAATAAGGCTGGTGGTATCACCATACCCGATTTTAAGCTATATTACAAAGCTATAGTAACAAAAACAGCATGGTATTGGACCAAAGACAGACATGTAGATCAATGGAACAGAATAGAGGACCCAGATGTTAATCCAGGCAGCTAAAGCCATCTGATTTTTGACAAAAATGCCAAAAATATTTATTGGAGAAAAGACAGCCTCTTCAACAAATGGTGCTGGGAAAACTGGATATATATATGTAGAAAGATGAAAATTGATCCTTGTCTTTCTCTATGCACCAGAATCAAATCCAAGTGGATCAGGGACCTTAATATCAGACCTGAAACTCTGAAATTGTTGGAGGAAAAGATAGGGGAAACTCTTCAACATATTGGCATAGGTAATGACTTTCTGAATATAACCCCAATTGCTCAGAAAATAAAACCACTAATAAAATACTGGGATCTCATGAAATTATAAAGATTTTGTACAGCAAAGGAAGCTGTGAATAGAGCAAAGAGACACCTACAGAATGGGAGAAAATATTTGCAAGCTACACATCTGACAGAGGATTAATATCCAGAATATACAAAGAACTTAAAAAACAGAACAATAAGAAATCAAACAACCCAATCAAAAAGTGGGCTATGGAACTAAATAGAAAATTCTCACTGGAAGAAATACAAAAATCTAAAAAGTGTCCTACATCCTTAGCCACCAGGGCAATGCAAATTAACTACCTTGAGATTCCATCTCTCTCCCTTCAGAATGGCTACCATCAAGCAAACAAATGACAATAAATGTTGGCGAGGATGTGGTAAAAGGAGAACCCTTCTGCACTGTTGGTGGGAATGAAATCTGGTACAGCCATTGTGGAAATCAGTATGGAAGTTCTTGAGACAGCTAAAAGTAGATTTGCCGTATGATCCAGCTGTAGCATGTATCCTAATGACTCTTCTCACTACCTTAGAGATACTTGCACAACCATGTTTATTGCTGCTCTATCCACAATAGCTAGGAAATGGAACCAGCCTAGATTTCCATCAACAGATGAATGAATAATAAAGATGTGGTACATCTACACAATGGAGTACTATTCAGCGGTAAAGAAAAATGAAATTATTAAATTTGCAGGGAAATGGACAGATCTGGAAAGGATGGTACTAAGTGAGGTAACCCAGGCTTAGAAAGCCAAATGTCACATGTTCTGTCTTATATGTGGATCCAAGCTACAAAGGTATAGACTTGTGTGTGATCTAGAAAAAAAATCAGTAGCAGAGGCCCATAAGCTAGAAAAGGGCTATAAGGGAGGGAGGAGAGGGAAGGTCTTAACGGTATGGTATTGTATATATGTAAGTCAAAGAGCAGATTACAAGGGAGGGAAAAGGCCTAAGCAAGGTCAGGGGAAAACATTGTATAAAAGAAAGGTTGTGGGGAGGTCAATCAAAATTCAAGATATTCTGAATAAGACATATGAAAATCTACTTTCTTGAATAATGGCACATCCAGAAGCCATAGATTGTTACTAGAAAATTTTCAGTGCCAGGGATGGGATACCTTCCAATGAGTTGTTGGCCAGGGAGGTCCCTGTTGCCTCCAAAACATTACAGACTATTGCCAAGGCCCTTGGTTTCCCATGAGATAGAGTTGGCAAGACCCTGCTGAAGTCTTCACATACCTGAGCGGCAAAGTCACTAAGAAATCAAGCTGGTGCTGAGCAGAAAACCTTCTCCCTATAGCCCTGCCAACTGAGAGCTGGAAAAAGCTGCACTGTATTCAGCCTTACGGGAAACAGAAGTCATCAGCAGTGAAAACAGTGGATACTGGAAACCTCAAGTTTAGCTAGACAGGCCAAATTACTGAACGAGTGCAATAGTGGGATGTCTGCTCTAGGGGAAACTAACTGCTCTCTAATTGGACTGAGGGCCCACTCTATGGGAAGGAATACATGCCTGGTACTGAAAACCTAATCAAAAGCCTATGGCAGGGGAAGTCATAAGCCTTAGGGGTATAAAGCCTGCTCTTGTCTGGATAAATGCATATATTACTCTTACCAAATTGCCATGAAAGCACTACACCTAATGTTCATATTCATATATTAATGCTACTCTCACTTCTGGTTAGAGAAGCTTCTCTTTTCAGATGGCAATGACCATTGGGATGACCCAAAAGGCAACATAGTGCTGAGAAGAAGTGACAGAGGCATGTCAAGCACTGAAACATCTCACACCCTCCAAGGCTCAGGGTCCATTGCAGAGGAGGTGGCAGAAAGAATGTAAGAGCCAAAGGAAGGGTACCACTCCTTATGTACAACTGTCTGGACAGAATTTGGCTTCAATATCCAAGACCTCACAGTGCCTAACAATACCCACACAAGACCCTCATAATAGGAGAAAAAGATGATGACAGCAAATTAAAAGAGAGACTAATGGAGAGAGGGAGGGGATATGATGGAGAGCAGAAAGGGAGGGAAATACCATGGTATGTTGTCTGTAAGTATAGAAGTTCTCAATAATATATATATCTGTATTTGAATAAAGGTTACTAAGACCCAATCTAGCCTAAACCCTGTCTTAATCGTTATATGTACTTTTAGGAAATCTTGGTATCTCTTAGATAAAGTCTTCATCTTTTGCCTTTTCCTTTTGGTCCTCAGCATTTTGATAACTTAGGATTATATTATGAAATAAAAATAAACGAGCTGGCTGGTTCCACTGGGATTTACTGAATAAGTGAATTCCATGAATGTCAGTTTTCTTATCAGCATGGCTGCCATAGTTCACCCTTACCCTCACCCTCAGTCTGTGCCATGACTGTGATTAACAACCTGACAAGCGGAGTGTGTGCTGCTGGCCCTCACCCTCCCATACTTGGGCCTAGACTTCTGACCATCACTTCCAAGTGAGCACATAGTAATGTGAGGCTTACAGAATCTTTCAGCACAAAAGTGGACCTGACTGGAATCATATTCTGGGTTACTCATCCGTCCAAGCCATGTTCCACCATGAAGTCATGTCACTTTGTGCACCCACCTGAGGTGGTACTAAAGGAATGTCCTTGAACAGGGACAGAGACTGGGAGGTCATATCCTGAGCAGATGGCATCAGTGCTAGGTGGCTCTGGGCAAGACCACAGTCCAGTGGTTAAGTCAAAGGGCTGTAGATTTTCTTCCTTGTGGGGCTGGACACCTTAACTGCTTCAGGTGGAATGTGACCCTTGTCCTAAAGCAGGCACAGAGATAGGATGAGGTGTGGGCCCAGTGTGGCCATGGGAGGCCATGGAAGCTTCAGAAAGAGGTAGAGTAACAGGTATCTTGGTGACTCTGGGAACTAGGCAGGACCTGGTCCAATAGCTTGCCTATCCAGGAAAATGCTGGTTTCAACAGCAGTTCCTCACGAGGCTGTTCACATGGAAGTAATGGGTGTGAGGGGGCCCTGAGTGAGCATTGGGTGCAGGGATGAGGCAGGACCTAGGCAAGCTTCTCTACCAGCTCAAATGCTGAGCAGCACGCTAGTTTCAACAGCAGTTCCTCAAGAGGCTATCTATGTGGAAGGAATGGGCCTGAGAGGACCCTGGGTAAGTCTTGGATGCAGGGCCGCTGGGTGCTGTGGGATTGACAGCTCAGAACGGAAGGCAGGTAGGGCAGCTGGGATCATGTACCTAAGCAGCAAGGCCTGGGCTGACAAATAAGGGGCAGGAAAAGAAAGTTCAGCCACCATCTGCCCCCAGCCTCCTTCCTCTGACTCAGAAAACCTTGCCTAGGTGCCCATATGTCTGCATCACTGTACTAGAGGCTAGGGACACAGCAGAGAGTGGAACAACCAAGCTCTGCCCTGTCAACAGTGTTAGGGACAACAGACCAAATAAGCAGAGAAAATACATCGTTTTTCTGGAAACAAGGGTTGCTGTGTAGTTCATGGCCCCGGACATCTCCTCTGGCCCACTGCTCACCACTCCTCCTCTTTGGCAAACAACTCTTCCTTCCAGAGGTTCTGAAACCTGCCCCACTCTGAGAGAATCCACCCTCCTCCACACCCTCCCTGAAGCTGCCTCACCATGGGAGGGGTGTGTCCCCTGGACCTGGGGCTGCAGCTGTCTGTGCAGGGACCAGGGCAGTACTTGTCCCAAGGCCCACAATGAGGACATACTGTTTGAGGAGATGACACCAATCTCCTGTATCTGTCGCATAGATTGCACTCTCTAGTGAGACCAAACAGGTTACCCTTGTGTAACAGACAGCTTCCGGTTTGCTGAGATGAACTTCCAGACCAGGCACAGTTATGGAGGAAGGGATATTTATTGAAGCTTACAGATCCAGGGGAAGTTCCATAAATGGCAGAGGAAGCTGGCCTGCCTTCACAGGCCCAAGCAGAGAGAGAGAAGCACAAGCCTAAAGCCTAAAGCCAAAAGCCACACAGCAGACTTCAGGAACTCCAGCTAGGCACACTTTGCATATCTTTAGATTGAAATCTGAAACCCACCACCACACCTTAAGATCCACCCAGTGACACTGCCTCCAGCCAGTTGGCTGCAGATGCAAACTACAAACAATAAAGAACTGAATATATTGGGGGCCATCTATTCAAACTACCACACCTTGCTTTCTTGAACCGCGCCCCCACCCCAGAGAACAATGACAATGCCAGTAGAGTCTGCTCTTCAAAAGTACACCCACTACTGGCTCTGAGAGTCAGCGGCTAAACAAGATCCCACAACTAGTGAATGCAGAGTATTAGGACAGTGTATTTGTTGGGAGGGGGACTCAAGAAAAGACATTGACCAAAGTCTCTTACCCTACCTGGGAGACTGTGACACCCTGGCATGGAGGGTAGAGGAAGACCTGTCCCAGAAGGTCCGAGGCCTGGGCTAAGGCACTGGGTAGCACCTCTTCCAGAGGCACCAGTGCCTGCTCCCTAAAGGGGATCTTGTACCCAGGCAGCTCTCCAGTCTCCTGAGCAGGAGTCTGCACGAGGAAGGGAAAGCTGAGAGCAGGCTCTGCCTCGCTGCTCCTACCCTGGCTCAGTTCCTCACACTTTCTTTTTTCTTTGTTTTATTTATTTATTTATTTATTTATTTATTTATTTATTTGGGAGCTACAGACAAAGAGAGAAAGAGGGAGAGAGAGAGAGAGGGAGAGAGAGAGAGAGAGAGAGGGAGAGAATGGGCGTGCCAGGGCTTCCAGCCACTGCAAACGAACTCCAGATGTATGCACCCCCTTGTGCATCTGGCTAATGTGGGTGCTGGGGAATTGAACCTTGAACCTGGGTCCTTAGGCTTCACAGGCAAGTGCTTAACCGCTAAGCCATCTCTCCAGCCCTCCTCACACTTTCACACTTACACTCTTCCCAGCAATTCATGCCAGCATCACTTATATCACATCCTCACTCTTTCATTCACCCCTCATAATCTCAGAGGACTTCTCCAGGGCCAGCTTGCTAACATGCTGCAGTGGGGACCAGCAGAGGGCAAGTTTTGATGCTTGCATCTAGCCAGGAGGGAAGAAGCCAACACTGGTACAGGACAATGGTCCCTGCTGGTCCTTGGCGATGGTACATAGGAGGGAAAAGCTACTTTTTGAGAGGGAACAGAATGACCTTGTCACCCATTCCACTCAAAGTTGCTACAAGCAGGCCAGACTTGAGGCCTGAGGGTGCTTAAGATGCAAAGCACATCACAAAGCTGTTTGCTATTCTTTCCCAAGAAAAGGGGAGCCTCATCAATAGCTTTCCCATGATGCAGTCCCCCAACCCTGTGGATATAGAGTGTAAGCAGCTGAAATCTCATCTGTGGGATGTTGACCTACCAATACCAGATCTAAACCTCAAGGCCAAGGCCCAGAGATATCAAGTCAGGAAATTTAGATCTCCAAATAACCTCTCAGCTCTACAATACAGAGATACCCTGAACAGCTCCATAACATCACAGCCTCATGTCAGACACACCTTCTCTTTTATTTTCTGTGAAAGAAGTGTAAAACCACCTCAGGGCTGGAGGCATGGCTTAGTGGATAAGGTACTTGCCTGCAAAGCCAAAGGACTCAGATTCAATTCCCCAGGACTCACATAAGACAGATGCACAAGGAGGTGCACACATCTGGAGTACGTTTGCAGTAGCTGGAAGCCCTGGCATGCCCACATTCTCAATCTCTCTCTCTCTCTCTCTCTCCCTATCTATTTCTTTCTTTCTCTCTCTCAAATAAATAAAGAAAAATATATTTAAAAAATTGCTGGGCATGCATGGTGGCACACACCTTTAATCCCACCACTTGGGAGGCAGAGGTAGAAGGATTGCCATGCGTTCAAGGCCTCCCTGAGATTACATAATGAATTCCTGGTCAGCCTTGGCTAGAGTGAAGCCCTACCTCAAGAAAAAAAAAAAAAAAAAAAACCACTCTATCCCACAGCCATGGATACCATGAACTTCTTCCACCTCCAAGAAGAATGAGACCTCACACCTAGGGACACAGGCCTCTCACTGATGTCTCATTCTGGAGTTGCACACCTGTGCGTGCCAACATGGACAGGTCACATGGTGAGCCTCAGACTAGTTCATCAAAGCCTGAAGCTTCCCACCAGAGACCAACACTCTTCTAACCATCTCCACCCACTTCATAAACACCATGGGGAGGAACACCTCAAACTAATCAGACAGCCCAAGCAGGAAAGATTCCCCCAGGTACCCACCTGGTCCTCACCTGCCTCTTGGAGTATAAACATAATTGGCACCCTGTTATTATGCATGGCCACCGTACAGGAGATTGGGATCTTAAAAAGGCATTCAGGATCACAGCCACATCACTAGTCTGGCAGGAATCTAATCCAGATCACTCCAGCCTCAAAATACATGTCTAGAAAGAAGAGGCAGATGGATTGCTTTCCTACTGAGAAAACTGCAGGGGATGAGTGACCACTACTTGCTGGTCATGGGGCATGTGTATGAGGCAACTGCCATCTTGGAGAAGACCTGATCCAGCTCAAAGTCAGTAATTTTGAGCTGACTCAAGATGCTGATGAGCAAGTTAGCAGGTCTTGGGAATACAAAAAGATGCATCAGTCTCCCTGTATCTCCACAGGACTTTAGGGCAGGTGGGGTAGGTAGTCCAGTCCCCTGTCTCCTCTACTGTCACATTGCTGGATACTTACCCCAAGGCCCTGATCCCCCTCACTGAACCTCTTGAAAGTCTAGCCCTCCTCCAGCCCACAGGGGACTGACCTTCCACACGATGTTGCCAGCATGGCAGATGTGATGCTCATGAGCAGTGTCTGCAGGTAGCTCTAGACATGTGACCGGGTCTGTGGCCTCTGGATGTGACATACCTTCTCTGCCAGGTCTGATAGTGTGAAGGCCAACACAAAACTGGAGCCATGCCGGGTGTGGTGGTGCACACCTTTAATCCCTGCACTCGGGGGGCAGAGGTAGGAGGATTGCTGTGAGTTCTAGGACACCTGAGAATACATAGTGAATTCCAGGTCAGCCTGGGCCAGAGTGAGACCCTGCCTTTTAAAATAAAACAAAACAAAACAAAAAAGGACTAGAGCCATGTGAGAACACAGCCATCAGCTGAGCCATCTGAGGAAAGATCCCATCAGCCCCTGACTCACCTGTCCAGAGCTCCTCTTGGACTCCTTCACTCTAGCCCATACTGGACAGAAGGGCAGGAGGCAGAGAGGCAAATGCTTGAGTACAAAGCTTAGAATCCAGGTCTCATGTTGTTCTGCATTCCTGAGACAAGGTGGGCCCCACTCTAATCTCCACTGATACCCCAGGACATGTCAGAGGAGGATCACTGAGTATGCAGTACCCACCCCAGTCTATACACCTGAAGATCACCTGGAGAGACACACATGAGTATAGATTGCCTCCCATTTCCTATAGGACAATTAAATCCCGTACCCTGGGGAGAGACCAGGAATCACATCTTCCCAGGTTCTGGGACAGGCTGAAAATACCTCACATAGAGAGGCCATGCATGCCAGAGGGCCTACACTGCACAGGACAGTGATCTGGGGCACATGGATTCTCAGGAGCTTATAGCATAGGAAAAATGTGATAAAAAATTAATGACCCAAGGCCTGGAGAGATGGCTTATCAGTTAAGGCGCTTGCCTGCAAAGCCAAAGGACCCAGATTCAATTCCCCAGTACCCACGTAAGCCAGATATACAAGGTGGTACACATGTCTGGAGTTCATTTTCAGTGGCTGAAGGCCCTGGTGCTTCCATTCTCTCTCCCTCTATCTGCCTCTCTCTCTCTCTCTCTCTCTCTCTCTCTCTCTCCAATAAATAAATAAAAGTTCCTCAAACAATTTTTAAAAATTAATGAACCAAGAAAATCTCTTCAGGTTTGGAAGGTATAGGAATGGACATCTAAGAAGGCAGCATGATTCCTGAGTGAAGTTATGATTTATTTAGCTGGGTAGGGCCTGGGAGGCATGGTTTTATGGAGGTCAGGGAAGCATCTCTGGGCAGGGCAAACAACAAGTGCAAGGCCTTGAGGCTGGCAGAGAACACTAGAGGAAGGGAGAGTGGGATATCTTTTTTGAGGTACGGTGGTGAGACAGGGTCCCATCACCCAGACCTAGAACTTGTTATGCAGCTGAGGATGGCTTTAAATTTCTGATGCTCTTGCCACCACTGTGGTTTCAGTGCTGAGATTACAGGTGTGGGCCACCATGCCTTTAAGGAAAGGGCATGTCTGCTTTGTTCTGTGCTCCTGGAACCTCGATCATTGCTGATCCCTGGAGGGACAACTAGGAAGTGGTGGCAGTGAGGGGAGCTAAAGATGTATCTGGTGTCACTTTAAGATGGAGCATGTAGGACTGCTGGCCTCCAGATGCCAAACAAAAGAGTCACCACCCCCTGGGTCTCTCTCTACATTCCCCACGCATTTCAAAAAAAAAAAAAAATGGACTCATTGCTGGTTTTGATTTTTCATTTTACAAATCAAAACACATATAAATATGCTGGCAGTACTCAAATTATAATAAAAAAGAAGTGAAAAACTCTACCATGTACACTCAATCCTGAATCATTCTACCAGACTGCAACACATATGGCACACACATGCACATCCATAAGGTGAACATTTGCATACAAACCATAGTGACACATCAAGGACAACCAGCTTAACTCAGAGCGTCACAGAGACCAAGGCTTGTCACTGCAGAGAGCTGACATGGAACAAGAGAGCATCTTGAAGGGCAATTCAGATAGCATGTGATGTCCCTCCTCCTGCCCCCAGGGCCACTCCCTGTCTCAGCATACATCATACCATGTGGCCCTGTTGCCGCCAGGTATCGCCATTGTACATATGTAAGTTCTCAAGAGTCAGGCTGCCATCAGTGTTGTGCAGAGATCAGAACTCCCAGGAGGCCCTGGGGAAGACTGGACTTCTCAGTGAGACCCCAGGCCAGCCGAGTGCCTGTGAGCTGGTGAGGAAACCTTCTCCTTTGCTTGAAAAAGAATGCTTCTGAAATGTTTCTTTTTTTAAATTTTTTGTTAGTTTTATTTATTTATTTGAGACCGACAGACAGAGAGAGAAAGAGGCAGATAGAGAAAGAGAGAGAATGGGTGCGCCAGGGCCTCTAGCCACTGTAAACGAACTCCAGACACATGAGCCCCCTTGTGCATCTGGCTAATGTGGGTCCTGGGGAGTCGAGCCTCGAACCGGGGTCCTTAGGCTTCACAGGCAAGCACTTAACCACTAAGCCATCTCTCCAGCCCCTGAAATGTTTCTTGAAGAGAGGACTATGCCAGGCAATGTGGCACCCACCTTTGATCCCAGCACTTGGAAGGCAGAGGTAGGAGAATTGCTGTGAGTCTGAAGCCAGCCTGGAGCTTCAGAGTGAGTTTTAAGTCAGGCTGGGCTAAAGTGAAAATCCTACCTTAAAAACAAAACAAAACAAAACAAAAACAAAGAGTGAGAGGACTAGGATAGCACACATAAAACTAGCACACATTAAATAGCCTACAAAGCAAAGAGGGTCTCTGTGCACTGGTTACTGTAAGAAACCACTAGGGTGGGGTGTAGTTCAGTGGCAGATCATTTGTTCAGCATAAGGCACAGAGGGAGGGATTAAGGGAGAGAAAAAAGTTAAAGCATGCTTAGTAACACATGCCTGTAATCTCAGCACTAGGAGAATTGAAGGAGGAGAATCAGAAGTTCCAGATCATCCTGGCCCGCACAGGAAGATTGAGGCGAGCCTAGGCCACATGAGATCTCTGTCTCTATATCTGTCAGTCTGTCTATCTGTCTGCCTGCCTATCTATCTATCTATCTATCTATCTATCTATCTATCTATCTATCTATCTATCTATCATCACCTGTCATCTATCTATCTAATCTATCTATCTATGAGAGAGGGTATCACCAGATGCTTAGAGGAAATGAGTAAGTTAGTGAATAAATGAGAATGTGAAGAGTGAATAAATGAGAACAAATGGGAAAGGAATGAAGTGATTAGGGGAACATTAGACACAGTGCACATATATAAGAGGTGAAGAGGCAGGACAACTGCAGAATGGATGAAGGGGGAATCCCTGAAAGTGGTTGGAGGTGAACAGAAGGCAGGAAGAAGAGGAAATGAGTGAAAGAGGATGATAAACTGAGGTCTCAGAACCTGCTGCAGACATGCCCAAACTTGCCCAACCCCAACTCTCATACTGATTGTCCTTGATCTGTGGTGGTGGTGTGTGTGGGGGGTGCCTTTCTGAGGTCATCTCATTAAACCGCCTGTCTGGACAGTCTGCAGGAGAACATGACCAGTTGACCCTGGGGTGGGAGGAACACTGAGAGGGAGAGAAGGAAGAGTGGAATAGGGACAGAGCCTGGGTGTGGAGAGGAGTAAAACCTCCTCACCCAGAGCATACACCTGCTGTCCTGCCAGTGGAACTACAGCGGGGTGGGACTGTGGCCAGAGCAGCCAAGAGACCAAAGGGGCCAGCGAGCCGCAGGTGGTACAGATGTCTTGAGGAGCCGCAGCACAGGTCAGAGGAAGAGGAGGACTGCTCCCCGTGCCCAAGTGGCTTAGCCTCACCTCTGCATACTTGAAGACTCCATGCCTTTGATACATGAGACCATTACTCAAAAAATAAAAAATAAAAGAAACTAGCAACAAAACACTCTCTCCCCCTTGTTTATCTCCGTTCTCCATATTCATTTCTTCTATTTTCCCTATCTTTACTTCTCCGACTCCTTTTTTCCTTCTCTCATGAAACATGAAGGCAAGGACAGAGGAGGTAGGCCATGGATTTGTTCCTGCAAATAGTCTAGATGTTTCCCCAGCAAGGGCCACAGCAGTAGTCTTCCAGGTCAGCTTCATCCATTGGTCTCAACTTCCCACTCTGAGGAGGTTATCAGTGCAGACCAGATTTCCTCTGATTGTGAAAAAGCCCGAGGTTGTGTCTATATCTCCTCCTGGGCTGGACAAAGTTCTCTGGGCCAGGTGTGTGGACACATGTTTACTTCAAGCCCAACTTCCTGTTGAGGCTTTATAAGAGGAATCCAAGCCAACCTTCACCCTGTGGCCCAATACTACAGACCCTCATGACTGAGAAGCATAAAGACACACAGATAGCACTCTTAGAACTTTCAAATACATAGGGCTTATTCTGGGCTCTGCCCACCCTGCTGAGCCATAGCCCCTCACCTGATTCCTCCCCACTGTGACTTTTTCCCCCTTTTCCCAAGTCTTTTTCCTCTACCCCCAGCCTCTAAGCTTGGCATCCTCTCTGCCTGCTTCGATCTTAATTGTCTCAACTTCCACATAAAAAGGGTGGATGCTAATGACTAGTTCTTCTGAAGCAGTAGACATGTTAAGTTCCACAGCCCATAAATGAGTACAATCATTTTGTCAATTGCAAAGGTTATTTTAAACATGCAGTTAAAATAAAATGCATAAGTGTATCTTGGCTGCCCCACTTACCTGGTTTCCTGTGACTCCACTCTCTTCCCCATTTGCTGGAGACACTTTATTTGTGGGAATGTTTTTCATTTCCTTCCTCTCTCTAGAATGTTTTTTATTATTTATTCACTTATGAGAGAGAGATACAGACACAAAGAGAGAGAGAGAGAGAGAGAGCCAATGGGTGAGCCAGGGCCTCCAGCCACTGCAAACAAACTCCAGATCCATATACCATACCACCATGTGCTCTGGGTAATTAAACCTGGGTCTTTAGGCTTCACCGGCAAGCTCCTTGTAGCAGACAGATTCAGGTTCGCTGAGATGAACTTCCAGACCAGGCACAGTTATGGAGGAAGGGATATTTATTGAAGCTTACAGATCCAGGGGAAGTTCCATAAATGGCAGAGGAAGCTGGCCTGCCTTCACAGGACTGAGCAGAGAGAGAGAAGTACAAGCCTAAAGGTCAAAAGCCACAGCACACTTCAGGAATTCCAGCTAGGCACACTTTGCATATCTTTAGATTGAAACCTGGAACCCACCACCACACCTTAAGATCCACCCAGTGACACTGCCTCCAGCCAGGTGGCCAAAGATGCAAACTACAAACAAATAAACAACTGAATATATTGGGGGCCATCTATTCTATTCAAACCACCACACTCCTTAACTGCTAAACCATTTCTCCAGCCCTTTGTTTTTCTATTGTGCAAAGCAATACAGACTCAGCACACAGTTGGTCTCCTCCTCAGCCTCTGGCAGCTGTGTTACAGATTTTCATAAACACTAGGCTGCACCCTCAGTTGCTGTTTCATGAGGGGAAGCGCTGGGGTGTTCAGAAATACTGGAGGTGGTCACCCCCTCAAGTGACTCTGGAAAAAATCACTGACAGTGGTGTGTCATTAGAGGACAAGCTGGTCTTATTGGCTGTCACGCCCTCTGAGCCCTACTGGGAGTAGGTTTTGATTTGATGCAATTGTCTGGAGGGGGTCATTGCTCTCTGGGGGGTTCAGAGATTGTAGAGTCACCCTGTTGCTGGCTATGAAGTGAGTGGTTTTTGTGGATTGTGAAGCCCTGGGAGTCATACACTCTCATGAAACACTGGAGGAGAATGAGGTGCCAGGTGGTGGGCTGTTGCATCCCTGTCTGCTCTTACTTGTACCACCAACACTGCTCATTTTGTGAGGAGCATCACGATTATGCTGGGGGCATAGGCGCATATATCACATAGGTCCATAGCTCTCCTCCTGAAGCATTCTCTAGCAGGGTTGTGAGGGCAGCTGACCCTTCATCTCTCATTATTAGGTTTCTTATCATATGGCTTGGACAGCATGGGAAGTTTAGAAGGCTGGGCTCACTTTTCTGTCTTCTCAGGGGTCAAGGGGTAGGCTGGCAACCCACTGGAGTCATGGCAATACTGCTAGGGAGCTTAATGGTCAGAGCTGTCTCTCCAGAAAGTTTCATGTTTTAAAATTAAAACTTCTCTGTTGCCCTAGGCAATAAAATGCATGACACGTCCCCATACAAATCCTGCTTTGAGCATTGTTTGTAGTGTGTCTGAAGGGGAAGACTGGGCAGAATCGTTACTGAGTTTCAGCTAGGCATGATTCCTGTGGGCCTCTGTGTTGTGACCATGGTCAAGAGATGATTATACTTACCAAATCACTTGACAGCTTGAAGGCAGTTTATGGCTTGAGACCAAGGTCTGTGTTTATATTCCAGAGAGGATCACTTCTTTTAATGGGAGACATCCTGCCACTAGGAAGTACAGGACTAATGCCAGGCTCCACATGTCCACTGTCTGAGAATCCAAACACTCTTCACCAATATGTCTGGCACACAGAAGGGTTGTGTGACACAGAATTGATTCAGCTTTTTTTTGGGGGGGGGCAGAGGTGGCTTCAGTGGCCAGGACAAAAATCACATAATTTTACTTTGCCTTTCTTACCTAATATGCTATTGAAGGCTTTGATTCAAGATGGGCAAAGCCCTCAGAATGGCAGTGTTCCAGTGACAACAATATAATCTATGGGCCTCCTCCTCCTTCAGCCTGCCTGTCTCTCCTACGTGGGTCTACAGCTCTTCTTCTGACATGTTCTCCATCACCATCTAGGTAACTTCTCTCATTTCAACAACAGGGTAGAGTCTTCTTGTACTAGGATGATCATTTTTTTTTTCATAATTTGTCTTTCACTCTCAATGAGAAACCATGCTTGCTCCCCCACCTTAATGGCAACACAAATGTTCATGCAGAGGTGATAAGCAAGCTTCACATAGGCACAAGTGCCTGGGCAAAGGGTATTCAGAATTTTGTAATCATTGGTAATGTTCTCTTCATTAGCAGAGCTAGCTTTCGGGTCCTCCTCCATATTCACCTCTGAATTCTCAGGCCGGGTATTTGCAGCATACCACCTCACACTGCTAGATAAAAATAAATTAACAGCAGATATAGGGGGTAAGTGTACAGCTACAAGTTCCTATATCAAAAAATAAAAGATCTTGGGACATGGGAGATGGCTCAGCGGTAAAGCACTTTCTATACAACTCTGAGTACCTAGGTTTAGATCCCCGTGTAACTGGAAGCTGTCACAGGCTCTTGTAATCCCAGTGTGCTTATGGTAAGAAGGGAACTGGAGACAGGAGACTTTCTCAGAAGCTTGTGAAGGGAGTGATGATCCAGAAACTGTGCCTCAAAATAAGGTTGAATGGGAAGATTAACCAAAATTTGTCCTCTGACCTCCACACAAACCCTGTGGCATGAGCATGTATAACACACACACACACACACACACACACACACACACACACCCCAAATTAAAACAAACTCCTGATGTCTGGAGAGATGGCTTAGCAGATGAGGTGCTTGTCTGAAAAGCAAAATGACCCAGGTTCTATTCCCCAGTACCCATGTAAAATCAGATGCACAGTGGGACCAGCATCTGGAGTTCATTTACAGTGGTTAGAAGCCCCGGCATTTCGATTTTCTCTCTCTCTCAAATAAGTAATTAAAATAATAATAATAATTCCCAAAAAGTTAAAAGAGAACTAAAGTTTTAGGTCACTTGTAGAATATTTGCCTACAAAGTATGAGGCTCTGGGATCAATCCATAACATCAAAAACAAACAAAATTTAGCTGGGCGTGGTGGCACACGCCTTTAATCTCAGCACTTGGGAGGCAGAGGTTCTCCGTGAGTTCGAGGCCACCCTGAGACTACATAGTTAATTCCAGGTCAGCCCAGACCAGAGTGAGACCCTACCTTGAAAAACAAAACAAAAAACAAAACAAAACAAAATTCAGAGATCTGTCCAACATGCTAAGGATGCACTTCAAAGTTGCAAAAAACTATAACAAACCAAACTCCAAAAGTAAAATAATCAGAGCTGAAATAAATAAAATAGAAGCTAAAAATAAAGAAGTTACAAGAAACAAGGTTTGGTTATTTGAAAGAACCAACAAAACTGATGAACCTTTACCAAACTAAGAGAAAAGAGGCAAGTTAACAAAATTAGAGACAAAGAAGGTAATATTATCACAGGTGTCCATAAAATCCAGGAGAATCATTAGGGAATACATTAAGAATTTGTGCTATAATTAATTGAAATATCTGTAAGAAAGAAAAAAAATTTTCAACAAATAAAACCCATGAAAATTGAACCAAGAGCATGTAAAACATAAACAGAGCAGTAATAAGGAACAAGACTGAAATAGCACTGAAAGAATTTTCCCAACAACGAAAATGTCAGGTTTCAATATCACTGAGATTAGTAGGTTTCTCTTCTTGGGCATATGTCTTTAGCCATAGGCTTTTGCCCTGATATACACTAGCAGGCATGAAATCCCTTCTGTGGAGTGGGCCTCAAATCCAATCAGAAAGCAGTTCACATTCATGCCATAATTGCAAAAGTGTGCCTATCTTGCCTGGAAGCTTGGTTGTGAAATACATTGGATCCTTCCCGGGTAGAACTGTTGATGGCTTTTCTCCCAAATTTACATAGGCATCATCTGGTATAAAGAAGGGAGGATGGGATGGAAAGATGGCTTAGTGGTTAAGCACTTGCCTGTGAAGCCTAAGGACCCAGGTTTGAGGCTCAATTTTCCAGGACCCATGTAAGCCAGATGCACAAGGTGGTGCATGCATCTGGAGTTCGTTTGCAGTGGCTGGAGGCCCTGGCGCGCCCATTCTCTCTCTATCTGCTTCTTTCTCTCTCTGTCTGTCACTCTCAAATAAATCAATAGAAATACAGAAAAAAAATCTAAAAAAAGAAGGGAGGGCACTTCTAACTCAGTTGCAGCTCAGTTTCTCTATGTCCTACAACTGAAACTTGGGGGGTCTTCAGGAAGAGGGGCTTATCATCTAGTTGTGGTGGCAATCCAAGAGCAGTGGCAATAGCCTGTATTGTTTTATGGCCGCTGTGGCCTTCCTGACCAAAAACTTATTAGGAAGTGTCTCATCCTTAGTATTGAAGCCTATGGTTTTGAGAGTAGCTTTATCCACCCACATAGGGGACCATCTCTCAAATGATTTTATTTATTTATTGATTGATTTTTCAAGGTAGGGTCTCACTCTAGCCCAGGCTGACCTGGAATTCACTAGGTTTCCTCAGGGTGGCCTTGAACTCACGGCGATCCTCCTACCTCTGCCTCCCGAGTGCTGGGATTAAAGGTGTGGGCCACCACGCCCGGCTTTCAAATGCTTTTAATTGGCCTACCAAGTAGTAGATTTCCTTATGCTTTATTAACATATCTTGAGCCATATGCTTTATTAACATATCTTGAGTTTTATTCATCTTCCTATCACCTCCTTCTCTCCCACATCTCCCTACCTTATCCCTGCTTAAAATTTTCACTTGTCCCCTCTATTTTCATTTCACATGTATTCCACTATCACCCCCCCAAAAAAAATCATCCTCCATGACTCCTTTCTAGATTTTCACCTGTAGAGACAATGACAAAGGGCCACTAATCTGGAAACTCAAAACAATCCATATGAGAAGGAACATGCAGATTTTGTTTCTGAGCCTGTGTTATTGTACTTCATACATACTTTTCCAGTTCTATCCATTTCCAGAAAATTTCATTTTATTTTGAAATTGAAGAAAACTCCATTGTGTGTATATATACCCCGTTTTCAAAATCCATTCATCAGTTGATGGGCATCTAGGCTGGTTTCATTTCCTAATTATTATGACTAGAACAGCAGTAATCATGGATGAGTAACTATCTCGCAAATAGAGTGTAGAGCATTTAGGTTATACACCCAGGAGCTGTAGAGCTATAGAGCTGTGCCATAAGCTATTTCTATTCCTTGGCTTTTTGAGAAACCTCCACCCTGCTGTCCATAGTGGCTGAGTCAGATTGCATTCCCACCAACAGTGAATGAGGGTATCTCAGCCCTCACTCCTGTGCCAGCATTTCTTGTCGTGTATGTGTGTGTGTGTGTGTGTGTGTAATCTGATTTTGATTCTATCCCTTGTGACTGGAATGAGATGGAATCTCAGAGTACATTTTAATTTGTATTTCCCTGACAGTTAAAGATGCTGAATATTTTTTATGATATTTATTACCCATTTGTGTTTTGTTTTTCTGAGAACTCTCATTTCAGTTCCTTCGCCCATTTTTATTGGATTGTTTTCCTGATGCTTAATTTCTTGAGTTCTTACTATATTCTAGATAACAATTCTTTGTCAGCTGGGAGCAGTTTTCTCCCATTCTGTAGGCTGCATTTACACTTGACTATTTCTTATGCTTTATAATTTTATGTGATCCTATTTGTAAATTATTTATCTTACTCCCTGAGTGACTGAAGTCCTAGTTAGAAAATCTTTGCCTGTGTATGTATCTTTTAGTGTACTCCCTACCTTTTCCTTTAGCAGTTTCAGAGTCTTGAGTCTTACATTAAAGTCTATGATCCATTAGCTATTGATTTTTGTGCTGGGTGAGAGATATGGTAGTTCTATCTTCATTCCCCTAAATATTGATACCCAGTTTTCCCAGAACTACTTGTTGAAGATGCTATCTTTCCTCCAATGAGTATTTTTGTCATCTTTGTGAAAAATCAGGTGGTTAAAGTTACATGCACAAATATCTGCATCCTGTATTCTAGCATAGTAATTATTTTGACCCAGACAGTGGAAACAGCCAAGTGAACACAGCCCAAATGTGATTTGTGGCACGATGTAGCCACCTGTATTGGTGAGGGGCAAGAGCAGAATATAGCTGACATCCTTGCTATGGGCCTCAATAAGGGGATTTTCTTGGTGATTATGAAAGACCCTCAGAATAACACATGTCTATTCAGAGAAGCACAGGGCCATGCATGCAAGAACCAACCCCCCCAAATCCTCATGAGCCAGAAAGGTTTATGTAGACAGTGGACTAGGTCTGCATTGGCACATTGATCATGTGGACCCTTCACACGCTGAATCAAATGTGGTGAAAAATTCAATATTGCATCAGTCCCACTGCCATTATTTTCTCTTATTTGCCTGTCTACAAAAAGTAGTTAAATGAACAGCCTAAGCTAATTTATTCCATTTGATTTTGGTGATAATGTAAAATACAGTATAATATTGACCATATTTTTCAATTACTATTATATATCCTATTTTAGACCAAGTAAACAAATGTATGTGTATACCCTTTAATTTTTCTTGTATATTCACAAGGCAACTTTCTTGATCTGGCAACATAGGCCAAAGTCCACTCTCAATACATAATTTCTGCTATAACAGAGGCAGTATACTTAATTCAATTAAGAACAGATAAATATCAGAATTTTTATTAACTTTTACACAATTCTTGTTACATATGTGTTGAAACTTATCTGTAGCTTAGAATAACAAATTTATATACAATCAGTAACAATTTTCAAATGTATTGTTTCAACTTATTTCCATTACTTGTAAACCATTTTCTCTCTTGTTACACTCACTTAATGTCATATACATACCAATTCCTTTTTAAAATTATTTAATTAATATATTTATTCAGGGAATTACAAGCCAAGGAAAAGCACCCATGTGCTAGAGATCCCACATGGAGTGTCTGGGAAAACCAGGAAAAGAAAAGAAAGTTTAAAGAGCTCCTTCCCTGTGTGGAGCTAGAGGGGATAAAGACCCCATGGGGAGGCTAGGGGCTAGTGGGCTTTCACCAACAGTTGGGAGTTCCCAACTGGACAGGGAGCTCAGAGCTCCATTTTTTCAATATATTTTTTTAAAATATTTATTGGCAGCTTCCATAATTATGGAAAATAAGCCATGATAATTCCCTCCCCTCCTCCACTTCCCCCTTCAAAATTCCCTCTCCATCCTATACCCTCCCCCTCTCAATTATTCTCTTTTATTTTGATGTCATCATCTTTTCCTCCTATTCTGAGGGTCTTGGGTTGGTAGTAACAGGCATTGCTAAGCCATGGATATCCAGGACATTTAGCATCTGGAAGACTGCATTGTAAGCAGTCCTATCTTTCCTTTGGCTCTTACATACTTTCCAGTCCTCCTTCCACAATGGACCATGAGCCTTGTAGGGTGTTTTTAGAGGTCTTTCAGTGCTGACCACTCCTCTGTCACTTCTCAGCACTATGGTGCCTTTTAAGTCATCCCAGAGGTCACAGCAATCTGAAAAGAGAAGCTTCTCTAACCCAAAAGTGGGAAATGCATTACTAGCCAGTATTGTGAATACAATGTGCACATTTAGCCAGTCACCACCAAGTATTACACCCCTAGGGTACATGACCTCCCGTCATAGGTTTTCAATACCAAGCACACATTCCTTCACATGGAGGGAGTAAGCCTCCAGTACAATTAGTGTATAGTTGGCTTCCTCCACAACAAACATGCCACTCTTGCACCTGTTGATTCATTTGGCCTGGCTTGGCAAACTTAAGGCTGTGGTGTCCGCTGTTGTTATGTCCACCAATGACTTCTCTCTCCCACTGGACTGAATGCAGTGTAGCTTTTCCCAGCTTTCTGGCAGTTAGTGTAAAACGAGGAGGTTTTCAGCTCAGGTCAAGACTGACTTCTCAATGACCTTGCAACCCAAGCATGTGGAGTCTTCAGCAATAGGGACTAATGCCTATTCCTGGTGGAAAACCAAGAGCCTTGGCAATAGCTGGTATTGTTTTAGAGAATCAGAGACCTTCCTGGCCAACAAATAATGAAAGGTGTCCCATCCTTGGCACCAAAATTTTTCTAGTAAAAACCAATGGCTTCCAGGTGTTCTATTGTCCAAAAGAGTAGATTTCCATATGGCTTACTCATATCCTCTTAAATTTTGATTAACCCTCCCCCACACTTCCTTTCCTTTTTTTTTTTTTTTGAGGTAGGGTCTTGCTCTGGCCCAGGCTGACCTGGAATTCACCATATAGTCTCAGGGTGGCCTCGAACTCATGGCGATCCTCCTACCTCTGCCTCCCAAGTGCTGGGATTAAAGGCATGTGCCACCACGCTAGGCACCCTTCCTTTACTTAATCTCTTCCCCTGACCTTACTTAAGCCATTATATCCCCAGTAATCTGTTCATTTATTTGCAGCTATACAATTCCATCCCCTTAAGTCCTGTCCTCTCCTCCCTCCTTTATAGCCCCTTTCTAGCTTACTGGCCCCTGCTACCAATTTTTTTTTTAATTTTGTTTATTTATCTGAGGATGAGAGAGAGAGAGAGAGAGAGAGAGAGAGAGAGAGGGAGAGAATGGGCACGCCAGGGCCTCCAGCCACTGCAAAGGAACTCCAGACGCATGCGCCCCCTTGTGCATCTGGCTTACGTGGGTCCTGGGGAATGGAGCCTCGAACCGGGGTCCTTAGGCTACACAGGCAAGTGCTTAACCGCTAAGCCATCTCTCCAGCCCTGCTACCAATTTTTTACACAAACTCACATAAAAGACTAAGCATTTGCAGCTAGGATCCCCATAGGAGGGAAAATATGTGGCATTTGGCTTTCTGGGCCTGGGTTACCTCCCATAGTATAATCCTTTCAAGATCCACCCAATTCTCTGCGAATTTCATAATTTCATTCTTCTTCACCACTGAATAGAACTGCAGTGTATAAATGTACCATATTGTCATTAGTTTTAATTTTTAGCATTTTCTTGGATGGCATGTTTTTAGATGTTTACAGGCCATCTGTATTTCTTCCATGGAGAACACTCTATTTAGTTCCATAGTCCATTTAAAAAAAAAATTGGGCTGGAGAGATGGCTTAGCGGTTAAGTGCTTGCCTGTGAAGCCTAAGGACCCCGGTTCGAGGCTCGACTCCCCAGGACCCACGTTAGCCAGATGCACAAGGGGGCGCACGCGTCTGGAGTTCGTTTGCAGTGGCTGGAGGCCCTGGCGTGCCCATTCTCTCTCCCTCTCTCTATCTGCCTCTTTCTCTCTCTGTCACTCTCAAATAAATAAATTTAAAAAAATAAAATAAAATAAAATAAATTATTTTTATTTACTTATCTGACAGTGATAGACGGACAAACAGAGAAAGAGGCAGACATATATAGAGAGAATGGGTGTGCCAGGGCCTCCAGCCACTGCAGACCAACTCCAGATGCAAGTGCACCCTTGTGCATCTGGCTTATGTGGGTATTGGGGAATTGAGCCTCGAATCAGGGTCCTTAGGCTTCACAGGCAAGCGCTTAACCACTAAGCCACCTCTCTAGCCCCATACTCCATTTTTTAATTGGCTTGTTTGATTTTTTAATGTTTATTATTATTATTAACAAGATGTTTCATATGGATACATCATGTGTTGGTACTTTCTTTTCTCTCATGCCAGGAAGTATGTTTATCCTGTGCCTTGAGGACAGCATTTGACCTATGTCTTGCCAAGCACCACCCTGTCTGTGCTGTGTCCCTGCATCAAGAGAGCATCACTGTACCTGCACATAACTGTCACATGGACACTGTGTCCATTATCAAGCATCATCATTTTTCCTGGCCACGTCTGCAAAGCCACTCCCATGTAGCTGATAAGAGACCTTCAGCTTTAACTGCTCTTCCTATTCTGGATTTTAATTTGTTCCAGAGTCATAAAGTGTTCTATGATGATGGCACTTTAAACCACTTACCATTTATGTGCTTTTAACTTTATTTTAGTTATGTACATAGTGTGTATACAGTCATGTTGGTACCATAGTTAGCCTTCTCCCTGCCCTAACCCCTCCACAGGGACCCTCTTCGTTGGGGAATATGGGTCGTGCATTGTGGGGTTAGCCATTATTTATGGGTGAGAGGCAATGTCTCTGTGTATAATGACCCAACTTGTGGCTCTAATAATCTTTCCACCCCCTCTTCCATGAATTTCCCTGAGTCATGTTGGATTCCTTTTAGGTCTACTTCAGTGATGAGGTCTTGAGAACCTCTGTGTCTCTGATATCTGGTTTGGTAGGAGTTGAGTGTTCTCTGTGTCTATCTCCTTCACCCTCATGCTGGTACCAGGTTCAGCAAGAAAGCAGCACTCTTGCTCACTTCCCCAAGTACTCTTGGTTTCAGCTGGGACCCTGTTGAGGTGTGATGGACTGATTCTTTTGTCAGGATCTGCATCCATCTGAAAAAGAGAAGCAAATTCTCCAATGGAGAGTGAAGTAGGCACCAGATAAATGGGATAACCATTATTATTTTAGACAGAAATTAATAAGTGTAGGCCCTCTTGTAGGCCAAGAATTGGTGGGAACAGACTACACATTCTTTTAAGCAGCCTATGGAACCTTCTCTAAAATAGATCATATACTGGGTCATAAAGCCTGCCTCCATATATTTAGGAAGATTAACATATTCTCCTACATGATATCAGATCACAATGCTCTGTTGCTTGAAATTAACAACAAAAGATGTGTCAGGAATCCCATCAGTTCCAGGAAACTGAACAACACACTTTTAAACAATAAGTAGTGGACAAAATAAAAGCATGAAATTGCAAAATTTCTAAAAATGAATGACAAGACCACATTATACCAAAATTTATGGGACACAATGAAGGCGGACCTCAGAAGAAAATCAGTACTAAATGCCTTCATAACAAAGACAGAGAAATCCCAGATCAATAACCTAACCATGTACCTAAAGGCACTGAAAAAGCAAGAAGAATCCAATCCAAAACTCCAGATAGAAAGAAATAATTAAGATCAGAGCATAAATTAATGAATTGGAAACTAAGAAAAGAATTAAGAAAAATTATGAGGCAAATAGTTGGATCTTTGAAAAAATAAACAAGATTGATAAACTCCTGCCCAATTTGACCAAGTGGAAAAAGTGACACTTCAAATTAACAAAATTAGAAATGAAAAAGAAGAGATCACAACAGACATAAATGAAACTTGGAGGATCATCATGACTTATTTCAAAAACCTCTACTCCTCAAAACTGGATAATATGGAGGAAATGGATGAATTCATGGACACATACCACCTAAAGAAGCTAAACTCAGAGCAGATTAACCTCTTAAACCATCCATTGAGATTGAAAAGGTAATAAAAAACCTCCCCCAAAAGAAGAGTCCAGGACCAGATGGCTTCTCAGCTGAGTTCTATCAAAACTTCATGGAAGAACTGAAACCAACTTTTCTCAAATTGTGCCACACAACTGGAGAATAAGGAAAGCTCCCCAACTCCTTTCATGAAGCTAATATCACCCTAATACCAAAACCAGGCAGAGATGCCACAAGAAAAGAAAACTATAGGCCTATTTCCCTGATGAATTTAGATGCAAAGATCCTGAACAAAATCCTCACAAACCGAATTCAACAACATATCAAAAACATTATCCACCTTGATCAAGTAGGCTCCATCCCATGAATGCAGGGGTGGTTTAACATATGGAAATATGTCAATGTAATACACCATGTAAATAAGCTTAAACACAAAAAACACATGATCATTTCAATAGAGGCAGAAAAGGCCTTTGACAAAATACAACATCCTTTTGTTAGATTTTTTAAACGATTGCCATCCTTACTGGAGTAAGGTGAAATCTCATGGTTGTTTTAAACATGCATTTCCCTAATGGCCAGGGATGTTGAACATTATCTTAAGTGTGTGTTAGCCACTTTTAATTCTTCTTCTGAAAACTCCCTATTCAGTTCTCTGCCCCACATTTGGAGTGGCTTGTATGATTTTTTATTGTTTAGGGTTTTTTTTAAATATCTTGTAGATTCTAGATGTTAGGTTTCTTTCAGTGGTATAGCTGGAGAAGATTTTCTTCATTCAGTGGTAATATATTTGCTCTTCTTATGCATATGGTGTTTTCATTTGTGAACAGACTTTTATCTTCATGAGATCCCATTATTTGAGTGATTATTTAATTTCCAGGGCTACTAGGGTTTTGTTCAGAAGTCTTTCCCCACTTCTATATCATGGAGCATGCCTGCTATTTTTTCTTGTAGTAGGAGAGGAATAGTGGGAGAAGAGTTTCAGGTCTTATATCTATTTATTTTATTTTTATTTATTTATTTGAGAGCAACAGACAGAGAGAGAAAGGGGCAGATAGAGAGAGACAGAGAATGGGTGCGCCAGGGCTTCCAGCCACTGCAAACGAACTCCAGATGCGTGTGCCCCCTTGTGCATCTGGCTAATGTGGGTCCTGGGGAATTGTGCCTTGAACCAGGGTCCTTAGGCTTCACAGGCAATCACTTAACCACTAAGCCATATCTCCAGCCCTGGTCTTATATCTAGATCTTTAATATATCTAGATCTTTAATCTATTTGGACTTGATTTTTGTGTATGGAGAGATGAGTGGGTCTAGTTTTATTTTATTTTATTTTATACATTTATTCAAAACAGTGTGATTAGGTTATGCATGTCTATGTAAAAAACACATATTTGAAATATTTTTAAAAATAAGTTAAATATTAATATTTTGCAGTATGATATTTCAATATGTGTATAAATATTGTATGCATCATATTAGTCAGTATTTTCATATTTTGTGGTATTTTTGAAGGATATGTGTTCTTATTTTAATTATCCATATAATAAATAACAGGTTGTTGAAATGTAGCATCAATCACTATTGTAGAATTCTAAATACTCATATGTGAAAAAAATTCTAAAAATCAAATAACTCAAAACATGTTAATGGGGGCTGGAGAGATGGCTTAGTGGTTAAGCGCTTGCCTGTGAAGCCTAAGGACCCCGGTTCAAGGCTTGATTCCCCAGGACCCACGTTAGCCAGATGCACAAGGGGGTGCACGCATCTGGAGTTCGTTTGCAGTGGCTGGAAGCCCTGGCACGCCCATTCTCTCTCTCTCTATCTCTACCTGCCTCTTTTTCTCTCGGTCTGTTGCTCTCAAATAAATAAATAAAAATATTTAAAAAAATGTTAATGCTATTTAAATCCTAATGATACTATTCACACTAGAGATTTGTTCAAAAAGAGTTGCATCCATCCATTATGCATCACCTATGGTTATTTTCCCACTATAGCATTGGAGTGTTGCAGCATCCTCAGAGACCATGTGATCATAAGGCTGAAATGATCTATTATCTGGCCACTATAAATAAATATACTATATTTAATTTACACTGCCCACAATAAAATAATGGCCATTTTCAGTTACCTTATCATACAAAACCCACAGTGCAATAAATTCAAATAATAGAAAATGAATATTGATGCTGTTATATTATGGTTTGATTTGCTGGCCTAAAATAATCCTATCCATGCTTTTGGAGGAAGTAACAGGCAATTTGATTTCTTTGAGTGAACAGAAAATCAGTTGGGGAAGATGAAACATATCTGGTCAGTTAAGGCCTCTTAAATGTGATGTCAGACACTGACCAACCATGTGAGGAGAATCATGTTGTGTGTTGTTTAGTTAATTTTGAAAGAATAAATATAATATTACATAACAAGTGTTCAGAAGCATGTGGTACATTATTTAGTTTTACATATTATCTATTAATGTCTTCTTTTTAGTACTTCATCATAGTATGGAAAATATAGGCCGTAATCCTACTCATAAGGGAGAAGCAGCTGACCACAAATATATACAGTTTTATATACAATCAAAGGATAAATTTTTGAAACTTTTTCTTATACTTTTGCAAGAGTGGGATAGAAGTCTGGGTGTCACACAAGCTAAAAACAATTAAAAATAAAATTGTTGATGATCAATTCCCTTGGCCATGATTATTTAAACATTTGTAAATATTACATATGATATTGTACTATCCAGAAAAACATTCAGACTTGGTATCAATTCATGTTTCATGGGAACAAAACGCTGATATATTCCTCCAGGAAGGACAAAAAAGAACATTCAGGAAAAAATATGATGATACGGTAAATCATCACATCTTAGTTTTACCAGGAAGCTGACATAAATGCCAAGACTTATCTCTTCCTCTGGGATTATTCCTCATGCCTGGCTCTCTTTCATATGGACCATGAACAACACTTCACTGTCACAGACATTCTGCAGGCACTCTATGTATTTTCCCTCCATCAGCACATGAAACGACTGGTGAGTTGAGCAATTCATATTCTGCTTCAAGGTACCAGGTGCTGAACTCTCTGCTCCTGTGCATGGAGATCTCTTAGTTCAAATACGAGTTTTATTTTACGTTACTTTGGGTAGTAAGTTAAGAATTGTCGATCAAAATAACCAAATGGAATTTCAAAGATTTTGACCTAGTACTTTGGATTTGATGTCTCGTAGTGAATGTCATCACAATGGTTAATAGCATGTATAAGAACAGAAAAGAAGGGATGAAAGTAATTTAGCATCAAGAAAAGTACAAGCAATGAAGATCTACTAGGGACCAATTCTTATTCACACTTCTTCAGCACTACAACATTGAGAAGCCAGTCCCCAATAGTTGAATCCTTGGGAGACAAATGACATCTGTATAATAACTGATACTAAGCAGAAGTTATACTAATTTAAATTATGTAAAAATAATTTTATTCATTTCTATGTCTATAATTTTTAAATAAAAACCACAAAGAGTTTATTTCATTTGAGGTTTTATAAATGCCCAAGTTTTTGTGATCTGTAATCCACTAAACTACAAATGTGTTAAGTAACAACAAATATATTTTCAACTGTGTCACTTCCTCAGTGTCAGCCATTTCCTTTTACATGCTGGATAAGGACCTTCCACGGTCTGCACAATCTTACCTCTAGTTATCCTTCCTCAAGTTGTCCAGTAGATTCCAGACACTTTGATAACCATAATGTATATGGAACACAGTTACTGTAAGGCCTGTGCTTCTTCCGGAGGGTAATATTCTCGTATCTCTTAAACATACCCTCACTGTGTCTCTGAACAGTCCTTGAGCACTCATCTGCAACCTTTCAGTCAGGCTCAAAGACATTTGCTCTACCCATCAACCTATAGCAAGTTTCATATAAACAATCTGAAGAATGGCACAGATACATTTCCTGTTATCAAGACTGACAGGAGCAAAATACCCAGTACATTGTCAATGTTTGTTACTAAATGATTTGATTTACTAATTTGAGAGAGATGTGAGAAAATGATTATTCTTGCTACTGCAAATGAACTCCAGAGGCAATATGCCACTTTGGGAAACTGGATTTCAGTGCATGCAGTGAATGGAACCTGTCCTGAAGGCTGTGCAAGGAAGCTGATAAATACCATTAGAGAACAAATAAGACTTGTACACATGAGCAAGTATTGTATCATTTTCTAATGCTTAGTGGTTATAGTAGTACAAAGGTTTTTACAGGATATATACTACATTAATACATATGAATTAAATTTAAAAATCAGTTGGTTGGACTATATGTTTTTTATTGATGCTCTGAAGTGAATTTCTAGTTGGTCTTAGTAAAATGATGTAGCACTTGGGGAAAAAGATGCAACCTAGTAACCCTGCACTGGAGACCAAGATAGAGAAGACCTCCACTATCACCATGGCCTTCCCCTTGGTGCTGTGGTAGACAGGAAGGAAGGTGACCCACACACTGCAGAACAATAGCATGCTGAAGGTCAGGAACTTGGCTTCATTGAATGTATCAGGCAGGTTTCTGGCCAGGAAAGCCACGGTGAAGCTCCCTACAGCCAGAGATCCCAGGTATCCCAGGACACAGTAGAAGGCAGTGACTGAGCCTTTGTTGCACACAATGATGATGTGGCCATGTTCTGAGTGTGCATCACTGTCAACAAAGGGAGGAGATGTTCCCAGCCAGATCCCACAAAGAACAAGTTGGATGAAGGTACAGATGGGAATGATGAAGTTAGGTGCACCTGATACCAGCAGCCCCCTCATCTTTCTTCCTGGAGCAGTGACCTTAAAGGCCAGAACCACAGTAATTGTTTTGGCCAAGACAGTCGACACAGCCACAGTGAACAGAACTGCAAAGGTGATCTGCTGCAGGGTGCACTTGGCTGTGCTGGGATGTCCAATGAAGAGTAATGAACAGAGGAAACAAAACTTGAGGGAGATGAGCAGGATGTAGCTGTTTGTTCGATTATTGGCCTTCACAATCGGTGTGTCTTGGTGCTTCACAAAAACCCCAAGAACAAGGGCAGTGAGTGCAGAGAAGCACACGGCCAAGTAAGCCAGAGCCATCCCGAAGGGGTCTTCATAAGACAGAAATGTCACAGTTTTTTGGAGACAGTGAGTTTGCACTATGTTGGCATACTGATCAATTGGGCACTTCACACATTGATCCACATCTGGCAGACAAAGCAAAATATCATCAGGATAATGGCAGTATTTCTTCCTTAGTCACAGCACACTGCAAACAAGTGTTTTAGAGGTGAAGCATGTTTGTATTCCTTGTTCCTACTGAGAGCAATTAAGTTAGATTGTTAATAGCCATGACTCCCAATTTATAAAGACCATCATATTATGGTGAGGTAAACACAGATGTTTTTAGAGATATTTTTATTTGTTTCTTGGCAAGCAAAGTGAGGGAGACTATGACAGAATGGGTTCACCTGAACCTGCAGCCACTTCAAACAATCACCAGATACATGTGCTACTTTGTGCTTCTTGCTTTAGGAAAGTACTGGAAAATTGAATGGGGGTGGTTAGGCAATGTAGGCATGTATATTAACTGCTGATCCATCTACCTAGACTAACAAAGTTGTATTTTATCCATTTAATTGACCTTATACCTTCTCCTGATCCTTTATTTATCTTAAAAGAATAAAAGAATATTGCTCTAGTGTATAAGAGTTACATAATACCATAGCTTAAATGAGGTATTTCTTATGATTTCTACTGCTGGAGAGATGGGTTAGTAATTAAGGGACTTGTCTGCAAAGCCAAAGAACCCACTGTTGACTCATCAGATCCCTCATAAGTCAGACACACAAGGTGACACATGAGCAAGTCCCACATATGCACAAGGTGACATATGTGTCTGGAATTCCACTGCAGTGGCTGGAGAACCTGACATAACAACTCTGTGTGTGTGTGTGTGTGTGTGTGTGTGTGTGTGTTTCTCACCCTTGGTCTCTTTCATTTTTTAAAAAATGCCAGTCTACTAGGCTTGCCTCAAAAAAAAAAATAATAATTCTAGTTCACAGTTCTGTAAAAAGTGCAGTCCAAGATCAGAGAGGTACATGATTCTATGTCTCTTTTAAGACCCTCTTTTTTTTTTTACAACGTCCATAAAGGGAGGGAGGTATGGCACTTGTGCACTGGGAGGGGCCAGAGCTGGGGGCAGAGCCTGCAGGCAGCACAGCAGAGAACCTAGTCAGGGGCTTGGTGGCTGGGACTAGTGGTGGGGTGGACCCGTGGGTGTAGTGGGCTACACCAGAATGTGGGAATCAGTTGATTCTCTTCAGTGCCCCTCGGTGCCCTCCTAAGACCGACTCACACTGGAGCGCCACAGAATTTGCCTGATATTACCCTGGGAGCTGAAGCATGGTTAGGCGGACACTATCTTGACCAGAAGCCCTCTTGATTTCTTTTATAAACTTTTTTTGACAAAGTTCATAAATTTAGACAATAAAATATGATTGTTCCCTCACCGTGCGGTTCTATATCATATGAAGTCTGTCTGTATCAAGGTGATGCCCCATGGATTTGTCCCTAGAAGGTAGCACATACATATAATTGTTTCAAAACTTTTTTTCTTTTAAAAATATATTTATTTATTTACTTATTTGAGAGAGAGAAAGAGAGGATGGGTGCACCAGCGCCTCCAGCCACTGCAAACGAACTCCAGATGCATGCACCTCCTTGTGCATTTCACTTATGTGGGTCCTGGACAGTCAAAGCAGGATTCTTTGGCTTTGCAGGCAAAGGCATTAATCGCTAAACCAACTTTCCAGCATCAAAACTTATTTTTAAGAAATACAAATGAAATTGGAGACTCCTAGATACAATTCACACACTAATATCATTATTGCTTAAATCCATTTCCTTGGAGTAGGAATTGATGTATTAATTTGGAGAGAACATAGCATTTACCTATTTTGCCCAACTCTACCTCCATATTCCTTGGTCTATGTCTTAGCAGAATTTGGTCAGGAAGTTATTGAGAAAGGATTATGAACAAGGTAATTTGCCAACTTTGATAAGAATTAACATGATACATAATAGTGAACTGGGGATAAATTCATCCCATCTATAAACTGTATTTTCCATCAGGGAGTTTAAATTTTTTTGATGTCTAAAAAAATTACTAAATATAACTGCTCCAAAGAAGCAAAGCTCACATAAACAGAAAGCTTCCTTGGAATTAATGCTTAGTTAAACAAAGTGAGGAACCCAACTTCATTTGTTAAATGTGACTGTGAATCTTCAAATATTTTATTGCTATTAAATTGTTTTGTGTGTTTCTTATTTTTCTTAGTTATGTATATTAGTGTTTATACAGCCATGATGGTACCACCATTAGCCTTCTTCCTGTTGCCCCCACCCGCCATGGATTGTGGATGCTGTATTGTGGGGGTGGCCTTCAGTTATGTGGGAGAGGCAATGTGTCTGTGCATAATGACCCAACTTAGGGCTCTAACAATATTTCTGTCTCCTCTTCTGTGAATTTCCCTGAGCCATGTTGGGTTCATTTTAGGTCTACTTCAGTGACAGGAGGTCTTGGGAGTCACTGTGTCTCTGGATATCACATTTGGTAGGAGTTGAGTGTTCTTTGTGTCTGCCTCCTTCACCCTTGTGCTGGTACCAGGTTCACCAAGAAAGCATCTTTTGCTCATTTCCCCACTAACTCTATGGCTTCAGCTGGTACCTGGGTGGAGTGCGATGGGCTGACTCTGCCCTCAGGTTCTGTGTCTGTCTGCAAAAGAGAAGCAAATTCTCCAACAGAGAGTGAGGTCAGTACAAGATACATGGATACCCATTATTATTTTAGAGAGAATTTAATAGGTGTAGGCCCTTTTGTAGCCACTTATTGTTTAAGAGAGTGTTGTTCAGTGTCCAGGTGTTGGTTCAGTTCCTGGTGCATCTTTTATTGTTGATTTCTAACAATATAGCATTGTGACCTGATATCAAGCAGGAAGTTATGTTGATCCTCCTAAATATATGGAGGTAGGCTTTGTGACCCAGTATATGATCTATTTTAGAGAAGATTCCATGGGCTGCTGAGAATGTGTAATCTGTGGATTTGGGTAGAATATTCTGTAGATGTCTGTTAGGTCTAATTGATCTATGGTGTTGTTGAGCTCTATTACTTCCCTGTTAATTTTCTGTTTGGATGATCTATCTATTGCTAATTGTGTAGTATTGAAGTCCCCAACTATGATGGTGGTGGTGGTTATTTCTGTTTTATTGTCAAGTAGGTTTTGTTTTATGAACTGTGGTGCACTTGTATTTGCTGCATAAAGACTAATGATTCTAATATCCTCTTGTTTTGGATCATTCCCTTGATAACTAAGAAGTGGACTTCTTTGTCTTTTTTGATTACTTTTGGTTTGAAGTCTATTTTATCCAATATAAGTATAGCTATAACTGCTTGCTTCTTATTTCTGTTTGCTTGGAATATAATTTTCCACCCTTTCACCCTGAGGAGCTGTCTGTCTTTAGTGGTGATGGGGGTTTCTTGAAGACAGCAGATTGAGGGGTCTAATTTTCTGACCCACCCTGTTAGCTTATGTCTCTTGATGAATGAGTTAAGGCCATTAATATTTAGGGTAATAACTGAGGTTTGATTTAATACCTGCCATATTGTGGTGGTTTATGTGGTTTGGTGTTTTCTTGGCCTTTGTAGTTTTTGTGCCTTCTTGAAGTTTGGTTATTTGTGGTCTGCTTCTCATAGGCACTAGAGGATGGTTATTTGAATCTTCTATGTGGCGCATTCCCTGAAGTACTCTCTGCAGGTTTGGCTTTGTGTTCATATAGTTGTATAGCTGAGTTTTATCATGGAAAGTTTTCTTTCACCATCTCTTATGAGGGATACTTTTGCTGGGTAGAGTAGTTTGGATTGAAAGCCGTAAGTTCTTAGAGTTTGCAGTGTACCATTCCAGGCCTTTCTGTCTTTTAAGGTTTCCATTGAGAAGTCCTAAGTAATTCTGATGGGTTTTTCTTTATATGTAATGTGTTGTCTCTCCCTAGCTGCTTTTAGTACTTTTTCTTTGTGATTGATGTTTATGATAATATACCTTTGAGAATTTCTGCTTTGGTCCAGTCTGTTTGGAGCTCTGCTAGCTTCTTGTAACTTGATGGGACTTTCTTTTGAGAGAGTGGGAAAATTTTCTTCTATAGTTTTGTTGAATAAGTTTTCCATGCCTTTGGTCTGATTTTCTTTCCCTTCTTTTATTCCCATGATCTGAATGTTGGGATGTTTAAGGGTATCCCACAGTTCCCTCATGTTAGGTTCACAGAAAATTTTGAACTTGTGAAAACATTTGAACTCACAAACTGTTTCTTCTGTTTTGTCTCCCAATTCTGAGTTTCTATCCTCCACATGGCTGACTATTCTTGGAAGCTTCTATAGAGTTTTGGGCTTGTTCAATTTGGTTCATGTTTTTTTACTGCTTTTTATGTATAGTTTCCAACCCTCTGTCAAGTTTTCCCTTTTCACATCATCTTCTGATTTTCTTAATGCTTCTTGGAGTTCATCCTTGTATTTTTTTATGTCTTCATTGAGTTTAGCCAGCTGGTTATTAAGGTCCACTTTTTTTTTTACTCTCCTTCAGATAATTTAACTGTCTTCAGAACCCTTCCTGGGTTTCTGTTTATAGTACATCTAATCTAGTGAGCATACCATTCATCCAATTATTGGTCCTTTGTTGAGGTTGTACAAGTTCTGCTATTTGCTTGGCCAATATTGCATAGTTTGTTTCTTCATGTTGAGGTTCTGATCCTATTGTCTCTTCTATATTTTGATTAGAGACATTCTTTGTAGGACTGGGCAATCTAGCTGGATTTACTTGCATCTGATTTTTCATGCTATTCCTTTTTCATTGTGGTCGGCCCATCACAATGTTTCAGAAAGCCTATGGTGTGGGATACTAGCCTGCTGGCCAGGAAGGAGGTTGGTGGTGAATGGGATAATGATCACCCATGTAATTCAGAAAGGCCAGGGTGGAGACACTTGCCTGGTCCCTGTTTGGTGGTGGGAAGGGGCAGCAGCCAGTTGGGTGGCAATTGCACACTGGGCTCAGATGGGCTGGGCGAGAACAGAGACTGGGCTGGCAATCACCAACAAGGGTCAGCAATTCTGGGCGGTAACAGTGACTGGGCTGCCCAATCACCAGCAGGGGACAGCAAGACTGGGCTGAAAGGTGATGGCTGGCACGCAGCAGCAGGAGACAGCAAGATGGGGCCAGAAAGGAGATTGCGTGCATGTGGGGGACAGCAAGACTGGGTGGGAACGTGATCACACATGCCCAGGAAGGACAGCAAGGCTTGGGGGGACGGCAGTCAGGCAGGCCCGGAGGGGACAGGAAGGCTGGGGGGAACGGCAGTTGTGTACATGTGCTGACAGCAAGGTTGGGGGGAAAAGGCGATCCGCACTGTGGGCAGAGGACAGCAAGGCTGGGCAGGAAAAAGAGGTCCTTAATAGCCAGCTGGCTAAATTCAATGAAGACATAAAAAAAAATATATATAAGGATTAAGTCCAAGAAGCATTAAGAAAATCAGAAAATGATGTGAAAAGGGAAAACTCCACAGAGGGTTAGAAACTATACATAAAAAAGCAGTAGAAAACATGAACCAAATTGAACAAGCCCAAAACTCTATAGAAGCTTCTAAGAATAGTCAGTGTGGGGTATAGCAAGGCCGGGTGGGAAGGCAATTGCACACACCCCCAGGGGACAGCAAAGCTGAGGGCTAATGACGATCACGTACACCCACAGGGGACAGCAAGGCTGAGGGCTAATGACGATCACGCACACCCACAGGGGACAGCAAGGCTGAGGGCTAATGACGATCACGCACACCCACAGGGGACAGCAAGGCTGAGGGCTAATGACGATCACGCACACCCACAGGGGACCACAGGGACAGCAAAGCTGAGGGCTAATGACGATCACGTACACCCACAGGGGACAGCAAGGCTGAGGGCTAATGACGATCACGCACACCCACAGGGGACAGCAAGGCTGAGGGCTAATGACGATCACGCACACCCACAGGGGACAGCAAGGCTGAGGGCTAATGACGATCACGCACACCCACAGGGGACAGCAAGGCTTAGGGGGACAGCAACCATGTAAGGAGGGGGACAGCAAGGTTGGGTAGTAATGGCTATCATGCAGGTGGGTGGGGTCAACAACGCTGGGTGGAAGCTGCGATTGGGCTCAGTAAGACTGGGCAGGAAAGGCAATTGTGCGCACCTGCGAGGGACAGCAAGGCTGGGGTGGGGGACCGCAATTATGCGCCATGGGGGACAGCTAGACTGGGCAGGAACTGCGCTTACGTGTGCCCCCTGGGCACAGGCTAGTGGGGACTGGCGATCGCGTGCACCTGCAGGGACAGCAAGGCTGGGGGAAAACAGTGATCACGCGTGCCCGCGTGGGACAGCAAGGCTGGAAGACAGTTCGGGGACATCAAGGTTGGGTGGCAATAGAAGGACGAGGATGGCATCCGTGGAGCTCCGCCCGGCTGTGGGAAAGCCTAGGGCTGCGGACCTAGCCTGCTAGCTTGGGTCCACTTGGCTTGCATTTAGTGCAGGAGGGACCACCTACTGGGACTGCGGCTAGGACAGCTGCTTGAGGGGATCAGGGGACTGGTGGACTACCCCAGAGTGTGGGAATCAGTAGATTCCCTATTTTTTCCCCTATACCCTCCCACTGGAAGCCTACTAGAATCATCAAACTCCTAAACAAAAAAATACCCTCCCCCCACAACCTTAAGGGTCTTGCCTTTTCTTCCCCATGAGGTGAGGTAAGGTTAGACAGATGCCATCTTGACAGGAAGTCCAAGTTTAAAATTTTTGATTGTGGTCATATTGAATCACAAAACAGGATTAAAAAGAATCAGCTATCCCATGTTCAGTATTTCCATCAAGGGCAATTTTTTTTCATTTATAATTCATCTTACTTTTCTTAATCATTTTTTCCTAAATTTATGTGCATACAATTTTATGATTTGTGTAGGCATATAAAAGTCAGTCTATATTATATAGGCATAAATTCCATTTTATTTGCTACATATAAGATGACCAGCATGTACAAATGAAGAAAAAAAAACCCTTCCATGTTAATAATGAACTCATCCATCACCACTAAAGTTTGTATGTAAGAAAACAATTTGAATTTTAAGCTATGGTATTGTCTGAATAAATAAAGTTTTTATTTCCTTTCTAATAATATTCTTTTAATTCTCTTTCATGATGCTATCCAACCACATCTTAAAAAATTAAAATCAGTTTTATTCCTTTTTCACGTTATGTATCAACACCCCTCCCTACCCGCTTTAATTTCTGGTACACTGGAAAAGTGCTCTGGGTATGACAGTGCCTTACAGGCTCTCATAGATTAAAATATTGAGATATTAATATTTATATAATTATTTAAATCCCTTTGATTGTATTTATTGCAGCCTTTAAGTTCAATTCTAACATCTCATCTCCATAAGTTTGCTTCTCTTCTCAACTGCAAAATAGAGGGCAATATAAAATAACACCTATGCATCCATTCAATGCCTAACCTAGTAGTCTTCACATCACAGAAATATGTGTTTATTTTTATTGTTATTTTTGATCTATGAAATTTCCACTTACCTCTTTAACTGCTTAGTATATATCTGAAACAACAGTTGTGAAATTTTAATCAGAATATTTAGTTTCTTGAAACAGTATTTTAATGTTTGTGACATGCTATTGTCTAAAGTCTTAAAATTTAACTTTTATTTCTGAATTATTTTGCATATCCTCACTAGATACTAGTTCCTAGTGTGGGTGGAGAAAACAATCAAACTGGAGAATTACTCCCTAAGCCATCAACTTACCAGTGTTGTTAGAAATCTCATTTACTGGGCAGGGGGAGCAATCAAAACAGCAGGCTGCCTTTCCCTCCTGATGGAACTTCCTGAAACCAGGCCTGCAAGTCAAACTGCACACAGAGGAAGGAATCTGAGGAAAACCAGAAATGTGCTTGTAACAGATAGGAATTTCACCTACTTCATTCATAAGTATATGTTAAAAGAATGCACCATTAATAAACTTATTTTCAAACCTCCAATATAACTGAAAGGTCACACCTATTTAATACTCTGTATATTGTCATAGAAATGGAGATTTTGATTAAACATTTTGTTGCTTCCAAATAACTTTCAAAAGATAGAAAGAAAATCAAGTAGGATGGAAACAAATCCTAAACAACATGTTGTACTTGACCAAATAAGGAGGGAGTACACATTGCCCCACATGATTTTAGCTATTTATGTAATAAATAAATAAGTAAATAAAGTAAATAAAAATAAATTTAGAAAGCCAGGCGTGGTGGTGCACGTCTTTAATCCCAGCACTCAGGAGGCAGAGGTAGGAGGATCGCTGTGAGTTTGAGGCCAGCCTGAGACTACATAGTGAATTCAAGGTCAGCCTGGGCCAGAGTGAGACCCTACCTCAAAACCCCAAAAATAAACAAATTAATTAATTAATTAATTAATTAAAAATACATTTAGAGGAATGCGTTATAGTTAGTTAAAACATACCTGCCTACTCCCCGTGACCCACTCTTTTGTCTCATCAGACAAATACAATTGCTGACCAAGGGTCAGATATGGAGAAAACTGTCCTATTTTGACCTTTATACCAATTCCTTGTGGAAAATTCAAAATGTGGAGAATATCATAGTCCACATCAATTTTTGTATTCTCATTAACTGCCACTAGGTCTCCAACAGAGTTAATAAATTGTATGTTCTTCAGAGCGCGGTAAAACTAAAACAGATGAATCATTTTGCAATTAAGTATGTACACACATTAAGGCATAATGCATGATGTGCGTAATACCTTTTTTTTTTTATTTTCAGAATCCCTTCCTTCACAAGGAAACATCACTGCATGTACTCAATGGTGTGAAATAAGTGAAGTCCCACAGGTAAATTAAGTATGACTAAATTTTTATATGTTTCTTTTTGGAGAAGCTGCAAAAAATGATCACCAAATATTTGGTCAGGCTAATGAGCTAAGCCTTTAAATCGATTATGTTTATGAAAATCAGAAGAACATTAACTAAAGTATTAAGGTCTTCAGTAACTACGGTGATACAAAATTCTTTAACAACTTGTGTGACCTGTCAATCACACTGATCAGGGTACTTTGGCATGTGAAAAGCAAGATCACACTTTGATAT